>JAKSZP010001990.1:0-43562 GCA_022478985.1 Massospora cicadina | reverse complement strand
TTTTTTCTTGGGGTCATTTTTAGTTTTTGGGTTATTTAAAACTTTTTGTAAAAAAGGGTTTTTGGGGAAAGATAACCTTTTTTGTTATGCTATTGATTTTTATAGGGTGAGTAGGGGCCTTGTTATGGAGGGGGCCCAATCCCCCTTCTGCAGGATCTCTATTTTCATCCAATCAAAATTGAGCTGTGACTTTTCTCTTTAATCAGTGTTGAATATCCTTTTTCAGATATGATGGACTATTTGACCATTGGACTCCCTCACCCAAATTTAAAGAACCCAAGGGGGGAAAAAGGGGAAAACCTCAAAATATCTGGAAAATTTTGACAAAGGCAAGGCTCAAATTTTCGGGGAGATGGCAATTTTTTTTATACAGCCACCAGTTGGTAAAACCCCCGGGAGCCAGAATGCCAGAGGCATTGCCCCCCAAATGACTTGTTATAAAATAGTGAGTGATAGTTGAGGGTTGACAGGCCAAAGGGGAAAGGAGCCCCATAAACCAAGCGTTGTGTCAGACTAAAGGGGCTTGGCGGGGGAGTTGCAAGATGGGGTGGTTTGAAACTATCCAAAAGGGGACGAAAAAGGGGGAAGGGGGGCCTTGGGGGGGAAAAATTGCCACAGTGTGGGTAAATCCTGACTTGTAATTCCTGATATTAATATTGTCAGCGATCAATATGATTTGATGAAGTTAGATCAAAAATTGCATATCGTTAATGATTGGTGAAAATGTTCGATTAATCGTTTAAATCATTTCAATTAATAGTATTCCGTCAATTAATCGCCCCAAAAACAATTTATGATGAGACTGAGACGTTTCCCACTGCCTTTCAATGTCACATGCAAGTTGAACCCAGCCCCCAGAAAAAAATTGCATTTTTAAAAAAAAAAAGCTTAGGTAAGCCCAGGAATTTGGGATGAAAACCAAGGCATTCATTTGGTTAATCTTTGTGGTCAATAAAATTATTCTTATAATGCAAACACTATTAAGTTTTTTTTAAAAGTGTTATCATTACTGATCTCCCACCCAGCCTAAAAAAACTTCCTTAATTTTTCCTTATAAAGCCATGACTTTAAGCAACTCCATACCACACCCACCATTTTTTGGACCCCTTTAGTTCCCCGGGGTAAACCTTTTGGTTATGTAACTTACGTTAGCCCCCCAACCGGTCAGTAGTCCCCCCCACCCCCATTTTAAATGTTTGGGGGAGTTTGATATATCCCTTGTTGATGGGAAGTTACCAATTGCTGGTGCAGTTTTTTTTCCCCCAGTAAAGAAATATAAAAGAATTTAAAAAGGGGCAGTAGGACCCAGTCAATTGCAGAAGTTAGTGTGATCAACCAAACCTATGACTTCCCAAAAGTTCCCTTGCAAAAGAAATTAATTTTGGGTAAAGGGGTCTTAAGTTGTTGGGGGCATATTTTAAAGCTTATCCTGAGACCTATTCAGATGATAATGGAAAAATTTTGGGAAGTGGGTTCACAACTCCTGGTGATCCCTGAGTTGGTTTATAAGTAACCAGAAGAAAATGATAATTTGTGCACTATATATGAGGAAAAAAAGTCAATTGTTAGCAGCAGCAACCCAAACCAACCCCAGATTAAAAGGATAGCCTTGATGAATTTTCAGCAAGAAGGGAAAACTGTTGAGGTAAATAAAGATGTTACTGGAATCTTTGAAGACGGGGTTAAAAAAAATGGTAGTATAGGGTTTGGGAAACCCAATTTTAAATCTGATGCTCCATTGGGCCCTTCAAAGGAAAGACCCCGGTATCTCTCAAAATGGGCTTCCTTATTGGAGAGGGGGGGCTAAAACTACCAGCTCATGGATCCTTTGATGGGTTTGATTTACTAAAAGGGGCCCACCCATGGACCTATTTATAGTTGCAATAATAGGGAACAAATTCCCCTGAAAAAATATCGGGAACAATGCTTGAGAAGGGGTTCATAGGGGTTTTCCCGCTCCCCCCGCACACCCTTGTTGTTTGTTAGTAAAAAGGGATGGTGGACTACAGCCATGTAAAAACCCCAGAACTCGATATAACCAAAAAAAACCGGTACCCTTTTGTGGTCCTTGGTGCCCAATTGTTTGGGCAGAATTTTTTCCCAAAATTGACTTGAGGGATGCATTCAACCAGATACGGATGAAGGTGATGGTGGAAAACAGCTTTAAGACATGATTTATTTTTTGAGTATCTGGTGATGCCTTTTGGGGTTTGCAAGCACATTTCAACTAATGATTTATTGCTGGGTGGCTATCTGGACCACTTCTGCGAGCCTACCTTGATGACATTTTTTTACAGTAAGATGCAGAAGGAACACTTACTGACTTAAATTTGGGGAACAACTTGGAAGGTAAAATTGTGAAGCTATCAAAATGTGAGTTTGCACAGGAGGAAGTTGAATTTCTTGTTGGTTGTGGCGGAAGGGCACCATGGCACATGGCAAAGTGGATGCCATCACATCTTGGCCTACCCCAAAACCCGGGATTTTTTAGTTTCTTAGGCTTAGAAAATTTTTTGGAGGTTTTTTAAAAAAGATTTTTCCTTTGCATTCCCCTTTAACATGGCTTCATAAGAAAGTGTTCCAAAAAATGGTTCGGGAAGGGGAAAAATTTTTTTCTGACTTAAAGGGCCCGCCTTTGTTTCTGCACCTGTTTGGCAATGCCCAAGTAAAAAGCCCTTTGTGGTTGAGACTGATGTTTTGGGATCGCTCTTGGGGGTTTTTGTTGCGGGAGGTGGATGATAGGGTGCACCCTGTAATATTCAAAAATTAACCCCAGGGAATGCAATTTCCCTATCTATGACAAAAATGTTGACTGTTGTTTTTTAAACGCTGGGCGGGACTGGGGGAAAAAGTCCCCTAAATGCTTTACAAATAAAAACTTACTTATTTTTCCCCCCAAAACCAGGTAAGGGATGGGCACTTCTCTGGCGGATTATGACTTAAACTTGGTTAAAAACCGGGGAAAATTAAATTTTGGGTTTCCCAGATTCCTTAACCCCGGGCCCGATGACCCCAAAGGGGGGAAATTACCAATTTTAAATACACAGGTGCTTCTGAAGACCAAGGGACCCCGGCATTAACCATCTTTGGGGGGCCGTAAAATGATTTTTGATGTTAAAAATGATGATGCTTTCTTTCAGAATTTGAAGAATGATTTTTAAAAAACTTAGACAGTGTGGGAGAAAAAGGGGGTTACTCTTTAAAGGGGCATTAGTTTTAGAAAGGTTTTTTTTATGTGCCAAAAGGGCCCAAAATTGGGTTTATAGGAGGCGGAAACCCCGGGTAATAAAATGATCCAATGATTCAAAGAACTTACCGATGGCCTGGGCTTAGAGGGGGTGTCAAAATATGTGGCAGGTTTGAGGTCTGTGGGCGCACCAAAAGGGTTTTGAGGACTTCCTGAAGGACAATTACAGCCATTGTCAATCCCCAAAAAATGGCTCTGGATTTTATAGGCTACCCGTTCCCAAGGATTCAAGCAGGGGGGGGTGGTTTTAAAAAATTTTTTCCCAACTACTACCAATGTCCCCAAAAGATAGCTCATCTGTTTTTAAGTAATGTACCCGAATCATGACCCCGAGTGATCTGACAGGGGCCTCAATTCACATCAAATTTTTGGGAAAACTCCTTTTAACCGTAATCAAAAGATGTTTGTCCACTGCATACCATCCGCAGACTGATGGACAGCAAGAGGTTTACTGGGCAGTACCCGAGATTATGTTAATGCAGAGCAGGACAGCTGGGTTGGGTTGTTGCCTTTGGGCCCCGTTCTGTTATAAATTCTAGACCATTTTTAAATGTAAGTATTCAAACTAACTATGGTTATGATGTGAACTTGGAACCAACCATTTTGAAGTGGATAATCCCCCCGGGGGAATTTTTTGGAACATTCATCAAACTCATGCCTTTGCTTGGCTAATTGAACAGAGCAGTACATACTTATAAAGACTTTGCAGAAAGCGTGTCCTGGTAAGGTGTTGGAAGTAGGTAGCCAATTTCCTGGGTTGAAAAATTCCTTGGATTCCATGTCAAAAAATTCCCCTCAGGTAGGGAACAAGGTCACAGGTTTGGGAAAGGGGGACCCAATTGCCTGAAGGGTTGGAAAATTCCCTTTTTCCCTCTTCCTGCACAAAAAAAAATTCTAAAAAGAAAGTCAAAGGGGTAACCCCCACTGATTAAAAGTCCCTTTTCAGTATGAGGGGGAGGGTATTAAAGGGGAAAAACCCTGGTAAAGGGGAATATCTGGTTTGTGCTGGATATCCCCAGAAAAAACTTGAAACCTGAGGGGAACTAAAAAATCGGCAACTATTAAAAAATGGTAAAAATCCCCCCTTTTTGGTTTACCGGGGGATGTTCAGGGGGGAAACCTAATTGGGGAAACAGATTATAGATATTGTCAGTCAGATTTTAAAAATATTTAGGAGTTGATCAAATTTGCATATCAAATTAATGATTGTGTAAAAAGTTGATTAATGTTTAAAACACCTTATTTTAAAATTTATCAATTAATCCCCAAAGAATTTTTGATGAGACTGAACGATTCCCCCCCTTTCAATGTCCCCAATTTTCCCAAAGTCCCAAAAAGAAAGTCCCCGTTTAAAATCAAAAAAATAAGTCCCAAATTGGATGTATTAAAACCAAGGCATTATTTGGTTAATCTTTTGTGGTAATAAAATTATTCTTATAAGAAAAATTTAAGATTTTTAAAATTTATCATTCTGATCTACCACCCCCGCCCATAAAACTTCCCTTTCAACTTTTTCTTATCCCCTGATTTCAACCCCAACCCTTTCCCACCATTCCACACTGGACACCTTTGTCCTTTTCATCGGGGGAACCCCCTTGGGTTTCAATTTATGGTTAGCTACCCCCAAACCGGGCATATCAGTCCCTGAAAAAGGGGACCAAATCCCGCTGGGGAAAGGGCCCCTGTAAGGGGGGTTTCTCAAGTCTTTATCTCAATAACCCATTCACCCGTAGGGGCTGGTTCTATCAGACTGGGGTTTAAACATTGATTTGGGCCCCTGAACATTTATGAGTTCAAAAAAAATGAAATAAATTAATAAATTAAGAATAAAAATTTTAATGGAAAATAAAAATGGAAAATTGATTTCAATTTCAGTGTGCTAATTTTTTAAACAATGACATTTTGGGGTTCTTGAAAAAGAAGGATTGACCCCCCAAAAATTGGGCTAAAAGGTGAAATTTTGGGAGGGGGAAAAAAACAACTAGAAGCTGACAAAATCACACACCAAATTTCTTCAGTTTTTAAAAGAAAATTTGGGGGTTTTATGGGTTTTAGGTTGTATGATGGGAAACTCCCTGGGAAAAGGGTCTCCCCAAAGGCCCCCCCATTTAAACAGAAAAAGGGGCAATTTGGGGGAAAACAACCTGCCCTGGTCCTTTGGGATCCGTTTGAAAATGGGTTCACTTTACAAAAATCTTTACATTTTTTTTTAGGGGGGTTCTGACTTTAGGGAATCTTTTACAATACTTGAACCCCTTGGGAGTTACGAAATTTAAAAATCATTTTATAGAAAGGGAAAACCCCCTTGTGCTTTTTTACAGATATTTTGGGGGGGTTTCAAAAAGGGGACATCTTTTTCCAACCCCATTCCATTAATTTTTGAATTTTTCTCTAAAATTCATTTAATGAACATAAAGCCAATTTTTGTTTTTGGGGTTGGGGGGGCTCAGTTATTCTAAACATTCAACTTTTGCGGCATTTTGCCCCATGAGGTTTCCCAACTTTCAGATATTTGGCGCAGAATTCCTCAATTTGACGCATTAATTCAGCGGAAGTAATTGTGGGACAGTTAGCAGTGTCTTCAGAGAGGCTGTTACCCATCTCTATCCACCACATGGGCAAGGTCGCCCTGTGAGATGATAGGGCAGATGACCTTTTTGGACCCTTGAGGGAATGTGAACGCCATCCAATCTAAACAGAGGAAACGCTCCCTGGAATTGCACAAATTGCTTTTGGGAAATTCTTTAGTCAAACTAAAACTAAGTTACCCCAAGATAAATTCTAAATAATCAAAATGATGGATCATCAGTAGATCAGTTGACCACTACTAGAACGGCTTTTGAGGCAGCAAATTAAGATATCCCCAAAAAAAGGGTAAAAATCAAGAACTACCAAAGGATCAACCTAAGTGCCCCCAGTCTCATCTGACTTAGTAATAAACTATTCTTTCCTATCAAAACTATGATAAAAAGGCTATATAACATCAAATATGCATTGCCTGACCTTAAACCTCCCCGTCAGATAATATATATTTATATTAGCAAACAATTTTTTAGTTAATCATGCCATATAATTAACCCTAAATTATACTATATAAAGTTACATTGTTAATTCTACATCTTGCTTAATACTCTAATTTTAATATGTCCATTTTGCCAGTTATCATAGGATAAATACTCTAGTTGACAAGACATAAGTGGTGACTTGGCACTTGTTAAAATATAAAATATACTTGTCATGCGACTTAGTCAGCTTCAAGTATAAATTATCAAGCTTCTCTAGCATAGCATCATGAGCTTAAATGAAAAACCTACAGGCTAGTGCTCACTACAGGGGGCTCAGCTGATTCTCAATGAACCTGATACTAATTGATTGCACCATAGATAATAACTGATTGATATTTTCACTCACTGGGTGCACAACAGAAATGTGAATAAGATGGTTGAATGAGAAGTCAACCCATCACCATGTTTGAATTTCAAGAAAATCCCATGGAGATCCCCAAATCTCGTCATCTTACTTGGATTTCCATTAAAGGAATTAATTTTGTGAAATCATTAACACAGGAAAAAAACCAAGAAAGGTCATCCTTCATGGACAAGACTCTTATAACCTGTAAGGATCCCCTTCTCTCCAAGAGATTTATGGAAAAAGTGTAAATCTATATTACTATATATCATGTTTTTAGAACCCTGTACTATATCATGTTATGCAAGTACTAGAGTCCATAACAAGAAAATCCACCATCATATCAATACCAAAGGGAACTTATGGATGGCTCATGAGCAGGTGTACCATTTAACATTATTGGAATTTCTGATAAAAATTATGTTAAGCAGGCGCTACAAAAGGCCATAGAATTATTAATTCTTGTGGCTCTAGCAAAGATAGACACAAGGAAACGAAGTTATTAGTTCCATTGCCATAATTAATTCCAATCGGAATTACAGAATTCTGTATGAATAGACAAAAATTTTTCTACGTGAGAGAAAATTGTGGTGCTTTATTAGTTAGAAATGAGGGATAGATTAGGGGTAGATTTGGCAGTTCTTTATGAAGATTTTTATGCTTCACCTGAGGTAAGATCTTTCCTATTAGATGAGCTATTGCTGATTATTATTGCTAAATTTGTGATGGTCAGTCTGATAAGGTTTTTATTAGAAGAAGATAGAAGTCTTGTGATGATTTTTACATCAGATTGCTTTAACCTCCTCCTTCAGAGGAGGGCTGATAACACTGAAGGGTTGATCATCAGTCTATACACGAGAATTAGATATCTCTGATGGGATTTTACAATATCATTAGACTGAGTTACCAAATCTTGATCTTGAGTATTTTTGGTCATCGCTTCTGAATCCCCTAACAATGCGCCCCTCAAGATCTTGCCTAGGTGCACATACTTAAGAAGAAACCTACTATGAACTCTATTGATAACAGTACTAGTATCAATAGCTTTAATGGAGTATACAATACCAAGACAATAAATAATATGGTAAGGACCAGCCCATATGGTGTCAAGTTTATGAATCCTTCCTTAAGGTCTATGATGATAGAAGAGTACAAGATCCCCTAACTGATATTCAGGTAGCTTAGGTTAACTAGTTGGTTCTAGTTCCCCTTTTAAGGTGATAGCAGAATGGGAACTCAAAGGTTAAGCTTGGACTTAGATGATTTCATCAGCTAGTCTCCTCATAGCTAAATTGGTAGTTTGGCGGGGTAGCATCATCAAGTATAGGTTGTACACTTGAGTGTAGAATAGGATCCAGACCATAAAGAGCCTTAAAACGATTTGAGACATTCTAATTATATTATGGTAACTAAAATTATAGGATAACATCGCACTAGGTAAATAGATACCATCTACTAGGATAATTAGAGGCTATCTTTTGAAGAATGGCTACAAGGATACCATTTGCTCATTTGACCACACCATTAGTAGAAGGATTGTAAGGGGATGTAAATAAATCATAGGTAACCATTAACTTAGTAAGCTCAGATAATATCTGAGAATGAAGTTGGTCCCATTATCCAGTAATAGAACTTTGGGCTACAATGCTAGGTGAAAACTTGCTTAAAAAGGAAGGATGCAGTAGCCTTAGCGGTGACAGTGGAAACAGAGACAGCTTCAATCCATTTGGTAAAATGGTCAATAGCTAATATAAAATATTGATGTCTATAAGTGGCAGTAGGTGAAGGCCCACCAAAGCAATGCTCATAGTAGAAAAAGGTTCTTAAGGTCCCACAATTTTGTGTTGGTACATTGGATTTCCACCACTTTGTTGTTGGCAAGTGAGACAAGTCTCCAACACATCATGTACGATTCCAGCATGTTATACCAGTAACAATAATTTTTCAACCACTGTAAGGTATTAGCGACAGCTTCATGCCCTACAGTTTGATGAGCCACCTCAATAATAGTATCAGTCCTTGCAGAGGGCTGAATAAAGGGCAACCATTTAGATCCCTACTTTTGTATAAGTGTTAAGTCTTAGCATTTAGCCAGCTCGATTCCGTTGAGTTGGTTTTGCACAGGGTATGAGCCACTGAGCAACCAAAGCGGATGATATGAGGATCGCCAATTTTATAATAAACTTACTAAGATATATATGGAGCTATTGCCCCTTATTTCCACCTTTATTTTAATGTAATTGCAGAATTTATCTGTACTCTTCCTTCTCGTAAAAACCTCTCCCACCTTTTATCTTCCATCAGACTCTTTATACCTTGGTTCCCCAGCTGGATGCATCCTCAGCTCGGTACTCTTCTATTTTGCTTCCCTTTTTGAATCACTCTAATTTGTATCGAATCTTTGCATATATCCTCCCTATTTGCCAAATGCCTCATTTTAAAGTGTTTAAATTACCAGTACCAGTTCGTTTCCAGCAGATTTCATTCATTCCACCATATTGACTTAGGGCTTATCGTCCAGTCATATTGGAATAGCAACAATAAGACCTTCTTTAACCTGAGTATCCTCAGTTAAGGATTGTATCTTCAGTATAACATCCTTAGATTTACAATACCAGAGCTCAGGTCTTCCAATCATGTCAAAGATACACTACCTCAGCTGAGAATAATGTTAGTATAGGCAATCAAGAAAGTCCATCAGCATTTTGGTGTATAGCTCCAGCGTGATGTTGAATTGTAAAGTCATAATTCTGGAGCTTTAACGCCCATCTAGCTAAGTGCTCATCAGATCCTACATCTGGTGCAACCATTTCAAGGAAGCATGATCTGTGATGATAGTGAAATGTTTGACATAGAGGTAAGGGCGAAAATGCTTGATGGCGAATAAGATTTAATGAGGCATTCCCTCTCAGTAATGCTATGATTGTGTTCTGCCTTAAAAAGGGTTTTTATATAAAGTATGTGATGGGAAAATAACCAGGTTATTATCATGTTGATCCAGAATAACCCCAATAGCAATATCACTGGCATCAGTAAATAAGATAAAATGTTTGGAAAAATCGGTATGGGCTAAAATTGGTGCAATAACTAAGGCTTAGCGCAAAAGAGCAAAAGCTTGCCACTGCAATTCTTCCCATAAGAAAGGGACTTCCTTGCAATAAGTAAACTAAAGGCTCCGCAATCTCAGCAAAAATGGAGAGGAATTATTGTTAACAACCAAAAATCACTAAATGTACTTGAATATTGCGCAATCTTTTAGAAACAGGCATGTCCAAATAGCTTGTATCTTATTAGATAAGGATAAATCCCATTGCAATTAACTTCAAGGTCTAAGAATTCCATCTCAGTTTTGAAAAAAGCACACTTGGATGGTTTTAGCTTAAGCAAAACGTGACACACTTGACCAAATACTTTCTTTAAATGAGCCAAATGCTCATTAAAAGTGCGAGAGAAAACAGTAAACTCCTCTAAGTATACCAAAACACAAAAAAGTTTCAAATCCCCAAACAAGCCATCCATGGCTCGTTGAAAAGTAGCAGGGGCATTACAAAGCCCCTGCGGCATATGAGTGGGCTCCAAATAACACCTCACTAGAGATTAAGGCGCATATTTGACAGTCTTGGAGCCAGATCAATTTACCAATAACCAATAGCAAGGTCCATAGCCAAGAAGAATTGTGACCCAGACAATAATCATAATGAATCATCAATGCGAGGTAGAGGATAAAAATCCTTTTGGGTAACAGCATTGAGTTGACAATAAACCATAACCACTCTAAGACCCCCATCCTTTTTTCTGGATGAGTGGTAGAGGAGAAGCCCATGGACTCTTAGAAGGAGTTAGTAGCCCCGCATTGAGGAGTTGTTGCAATTCCACTGAGACCTGAGCCTCCTCGACTATAGATTTGCAATAGGGCCGAGCTCAAATAGGGGAGTATCCCTAGTTTTTACCTGATTCTGCACATCTTTCATTAGCCCAAAATCTCCAGGACCTTTGGCAAACATATCCGCATACTCTTCAATCAGAGCCTCATCTTCATGCTGTTGTTCTGGAGTGAGTGAATCCCCAAATTTAATGTCAATTCTAGAAATGATAGGTGGATCTTTCAACCCAAAATCATTTAAATTCCCACATCCTGAGATGGGAAAAATTTTCTCACAGAAGTAGGCTGCACATAAGGGATGGGGCTATTTTGATTCAATCACATAGGTTGAGAAGTGAGATTAGCTAGTAAGACTAAATCAGTCCCATCATAAGTAGGATCAAGGATACCAGGGTAGGTTAAAGCCATCAAATGAGAGGGATTTCTGTTACCAGAAATCTCTAATACATGATCAGCGGGTACAAATATTTGTACTCCAGTATCAATTATGACTTGAGCTTTTGGAGGAATAGTAATTGGATTGTTATAATATAAAGGCATCCCTTCAGAGGCACAAGCTGACCGAGGCAGAAGTATAGTCCTTGGTATCAAAACCTGGTACTCAAGCTGAGAGATAGAAGTGGGATAAACTAATAAGAAAATATGTCGTTTGAGTTTGCCTTTACTATTGAGAACATCTTCTAAAATGAAAGGTACTCGGTACCTGATAAAAGAAAGGTAATTGTCCTTAAGGCTGATTATTGCATCAAAATCAATATGAAATTTGGTTCCCAAAAGCAAGTTATAGCAGTTGTTGTCCAACACTACTGCAGGGGCTGAAACAACCAACTTTCAAAAACACATTGGAAGGGAATTTATAAGCTCCTATAGATTTAGTGTATGGAGGACCAGCGGTTACACATTCTTGAGAATGGTTTAAATCTGGCGCCACTTTATTTTTTTATAAGTTTGGAAGAGATCAAATTTATGAGCAACCTCATATCAATGATAGCCAAAACTTTCACTTTGTGCACTGTGACTTCCACCTGGGTCACATCAGTGGTAAAGTGTGGGATTGAGAATACTGAGGGGCTAAACGGGTAAATTGAATTTGAAGAAGAAAAAGAAATGTAATTAGAAATAGTATCTTTGTTGGCTAATTCATCAGGGATATCAAGTTCACCAGAATGATAACACATAACAGTCTTTAGGAGTATTAAATTTTTTTTTGATCGAGGCATAGGATGTAGGTCAACACAGAAAGCCTCATACTCTATGCTGACTCCTCTTTTTTGACTCTTTCGCTTGTTTTTCCAACATTGAGATTCCATTTGACCACATCGATGAATCCCCCACTTGGGTTGGGACCATCTAGTACTAAAAAAGAGATTCCATTTGACCCACGAGACCACAATAGTTGCACTGCTCCTTCTTCAGTCTAGGTTTAGGTCGATGCAACATCACATGGATATAAGAACAAAGGTCTTTAGTGGAGGTCAGGTGCACCACACCATTAAAAATCTCCATCAGTGCCTCTTTGATGTCGAGAATAGATCTGTAATTTAAAAGTGATTTTAAATGCAGTAGTAACTGAGTGCAAGAAGCAAACGCACTTATCACAGCTGAAATGGCATTATCTATGGTAATATGATTACAAGTGGCAAGAGTCTGGCCTCATGATAAGTTCTCTTACAAAATCCTGGATTGTCTCTCCTCATTTGATTTTGTGCTAATAAAGGCTTGTTTTTGGTTATATAGGATCTTATCACTCCTGAATTCCTTAATAAGGGTGGTTTTCAATTGAGCCCACATATTGCAAACCTATAGTTGAGAAACCATGATTTCTTGAGCAAATTGGCTTAGACAAGAGGTAATATGCTGTACTTTTTGTTAATCTGTTGCCCCACCATTACTCGTCCATAAACAGATAGAAACTAATGGATGCTACCTTCACCTGGATCAAACTTATCCTTAAAGGTAGGTTTGAAAGTAGTGGGTTCATTGCTCAAAACATGTACACCTATACCATGACTGGATCAGCTTCAGAGGGTTCAGCCTCTGGGATATGAGCTATAGTGGGAATCGGGTCAACTTATTGCCTTAAATGATTGAGGTCCTCCTGTAATTTTTGAACCCATTGAGCAAGATGATCATTTGCAGGCGGTTAATTTAAGCCTAGAAATAGTAGTGATCATCTCTTCCTGTTTGTTCTCAAGTACACAGCAATTAAGCAGTTAACTGTTCAAAGGAGGCATTTAACATTGCAAACTGGGTTTCTTGCATATTTTGGTTAGCATCGCATAAATGGTGAGCATTATCCACGCCATCCAATAAGTTGGTCAAAGAGTAATCCAGGTCAGTCAGAAGGACTTCTAAGGATAAGAAACACCCTTGAGCTATGGCTCAGATTTGGGTTTCTAACGCCTGTACTCTTGATACTAGTAGACTCAAAAGTTTATAATTGTGCGTTGGAAGCGAGGAGCCAGGGGGACTAGGAGGTCCAGGGGTCCTTGCGACCTGTCTCAACCTGCTTGCCCAGTGGGCCTTGTTGACCCACAGGGCCTTGAGGACCTCGTTCACCAGGAGGTTCTGGGGTTACCAAAGGTGAACTAGGTGGTGCCGGAGGTCCAGGAGGACCAGCAGGGCCAGGTACACCTTCTCTGATAGTATCCAATATTTGGACAAGTTGTTGAAGTAGCCCATCGAGATCAACAAAGCACTCCTCATGTTGGGCACATAATTTTCCCAGTTGTCTAGTAATCTCATCCTCAAGGTAGTATTTGGTTGTGAATAGATTAGCGATATCAATAACCAGTTGAGATACTTCTTGGCCGATGTACCCCACAACTCCATTATAAATTCTCGCCAAATGGTTATGTAGATCGTTCATTTTCCTTCTATTATTGATTATGGCTTCCCAATTATCCTGATCAAAGTTAGAAGCCATCTCAAAGAAAGAGGATAAATGAGAATCAAATTGTTGTTCCAGGGTCAACTGGCGTTGGATCCCGAGATGATGCAACCCCAAAATCTGGAGTACACGATGAATAGTGGGATGTATGTACTGCCAGAGGTACTGCTCAGCTCTAGCCAAACCAACTTCCTTATGCTGTAACACTGCTCTGTTGTATAGGTCCATCATATTAGTGGCAACTTTAGACGCTCAGTCCCAATTAGGATGGGCACCAGGTTGGATAGCCCCCCTTATCAAGCCTTTGACCGTTTCTTCTACATCTACAGCTTGAATTTGATAAATATTTTGGTCAGGGCCCTCATGGCCAAGTCCATAGAAGCTTGAAATTGAAGATTATTGATATTAGCAGAAGGCATCTCACCTGTTGGAGTGTACCCATCAGGTGATATTCATTGATTCCTCAGAAGAGGAGCTTGCTTTTCTAGACATATTCATCGTTGTGAAAGTATGTTTTCAACAGGTAGCCTTAAAAGCAGACCTGGCATATAGCACCAGTATTAAAATTTTAATATAAATTACAATAAGCAGGCACTATGAAGGCTACAAAGTTATTAGTTTTGTGGCTCTAGGTAAGATAGAAACAAGTGTAATGAAGGTATTAGTTCCGTTGCTATAATTGATTCCAATCAGATTTACAGAATTCTGCATAAATAGACCAAAAATTAGCTACGCAAGATCAGATTATGGTACTTATTAGTTATAAATGAGGGATATCTATAGGGGTAGATTTGGCGTTTATTCATGAGGATTTTTGTGCTTCACCTGAGGTAAGATCTTTCCTACTAAATGATCAATATTGCTTATTTTTGCTATACTTGTGATGGTCAGATCTGATAAAGTTCTTATTAAATGAGATCAACCTTCTTGTGTGATGCTTTGCCACATCAGATCGCTTAGCCTCCCCCTTCAGAGGTGGCTGATAACTCCAAAGGGTTGATAGTTTGTCTATCCAAAATTTGTTTATCTCCGATTGGGATTTTGCAATCTAATTATTCTGAGATAGTGAATATCGATCTTGAGTATTTTTGGTCATTGCAGCTGAATTTCTAAAAACATTTTAAAGTATAAGTGATGTCTGCTATTTGATCAAATTTGATCAATTATATAATATTCTCCTATAATCAAATGGTAACTAATGTTTCAGGTACTATCAAGTATGCGGAGGAGGTTGCAAAGATCCTTCAAAAAGGCATTATGGAGTCCAAAAAATTCCAAGCAATTGTTGCCGCCTTTGCTGAAGAGATACAATGAAAGGATAGTGAAGTTCAAGGTGAAATGGTAGCTCAGGCTTCTACTAGCCATCAACTGGAAGAAGACCAGATCTACATTCATAATGCCTGGCTAGAGCTATCCTTACAACAAATTGATGAGATGAATTTTCATTGAAATTTTGAGACTTCATCAGTGTCACAAAATATTATTTGTTAAGTAGCTCAGGTCAAACAGGAGCTAGCAAACTGTGCGACTCAGGAATCTACTCTTTCCATTACCAAGTGACTTAACAAGTTTGATGAGCGACTTAAGAGGTAATCCCCCAGTCAGGATGACATTACAAAGTCTATTGTCACCTCAAAGGGAGCTTAGAAACGCTGGAATACTTACACAGAAGTGTTAAAAGTCAAGCCCAACAAGCCTCCTCAGAGCACCAATGCAAGGAGATAAAAGAGGACTTTAATCGGTGCATTAAAGTCTTGGAGGGTTATACAAGCTCTTTCAAGCATAAGGCTCATCTGATTACCAAAACTTCATGATCTGGACATCTGAATCTAGAACTTGGAGAACAATAAAGTCGTTTTTAAAGAAGAATTAATCTGCTTGATGTCACTTCAAGACTTCCCCTAGAGGTATGAAAAAACATCTCAATTCTCACCAGGAACAAATACGTCAACTGAGACGTCAAGTTGAACAGAGCGACGTAAGAACTGAGATTACCAAATCTGAAACTCCCAGATTACATGTCGTTACTGGACTGGAGGCTACTACCATTAAGTCTACATTCAAGGACAGGTTTACATCTTCCAAAAAATATTACACTTTCCTCTTGTTTATGAAGCTGTTATGGAAGATCTGACCAATCATCAAAAGGGTAATCATATTTTATCTTGTTTGAACTGTATGGACCAAGAGGTTATGGTGCTTCATATGGATGACTTACATACTTGGAGAGGAGTTAAAGAGGCGCTAATTTAGGAATTTGGGTCAAAGCAAATCTTGAGTATGAAAAAACATGCCTTCATGAGAGTTGCACCTTGGAAAAATAGAACACTTGCCAAATTCAAAGACTACTTTTATATAGAAGAAAAAGTGCTGGTGACCTCAAAGATGTTACTCTGGACAATATCATAGTTCCGTCATTGCAAGTTTACATAGTAAAAAAATAAAACTTTTCTTTCTCGTTGCAAACACTTTTGCAACCTATTCAATTCAAGACTAAATCTAGTTTGATAATCTCATTGAGGGGATTAGTCTGCGCCCATGTCTGGGAGCAGTTGGGCAAGCAAGGCAAGAGGAGCAGGCGGAAGGCCCGCGGCCTCTAACGTTCAAAAACGCCCCAGAGAATCTGGCGGAATAGAAAAAAACCTAAAAAAACTGGCGGTCACAATTTCCCCAGAGATACTCGCGTGGCAAGCACGATGCAACCAGTACATCAACACGCCACATTCCCAGCCACTTTCGTCAGTAGAATTTGGAGTCCGTGTGTATCTGGACATCCAAAAAACAGCCCTATGGGAAAAATTTTGTGAAGATGTACACAAAATTTTCCCAACCGCGGTGTACATTGCACCTCACTCCATGTCATGCGGTTGGCTGACCTAGGTTTCAAAAGCAAAATTACAGCAGACGAGGCTGCAGTGGTGCGCATAATGGTCAACCTCCCCGAAGGGTAATGGGTCATCGAAACTAAATGCACCAGATGGACAAAATCAAACCAAATTTTCCTCACGTTTGATTTTTTGCCTACTATGGTAAAATGTGACATTTTGGTTCAACACCTGAAAGATGGTCTCGCCATATATGGCGAAATACAATCTTTTGAAATGCAACATTTCACACTGATGCCACACCTGTGCACTGGCAAAGCCATCACAGTTCTGACCCCAACTGAGGAGATTGCGAAGGACCTAACCCAGATCCCACACTCCACCTTTATTGATATTGCAGGGCATACCACCCACCCATTCTGGGTAACCGTGGACAGCGCGCCCCCCATTTGCACCCGCTGTGATGCATTCGGCCATAAGGCGCACGCATGCCCCATCAAAGAGGGCGTCACATTCCAAGAGCACCCCTCAGCAGCCATGGCCAGCGGAGAGGCGCACTACAAACCAACTGCAAGCACCAAGGAGGCTTTCCCGTGGGGAGCACAAGGCTGCTACCTATTGGTAAAGCCCATCTCCCCACAGGAGCAGAAGAAGGCCAAGCAGGCCCATAGGGCCGCGGCCAAGGAAACGGCCAAGGCCAACACCACCATCCCACACTCACAATGCCAGGAGGACATGGAGACCTTCGCGGCGGAAGCAACTCAGGAATCCATCACCCAATCAGATTGGGAGGCCCATGCTGAATGGGCCACTCAATCTGAGGTTCCAATGGGAGATTTGATCTCACCCAATCATTGCACCCAAGCCCCAGTCAAAACTAACTTGGGACCTATCCCAACCAAAAAATTTTTTTTGCCCCACTTGACAGTGCACCAAACTTATCCACACCACAAAAAATTCATCCGACGTCAAGAAAACAAAAAGCGAAGGCCAAAGCCAACATGACTCTTTCCACAAAAATTAACAAAACCCCAATAGTGTTGCTGCTAATACCCGCGCTGCTGTGAAAGCCCGTGGGGACCTGGAAGAGGCTGGTGGGCCCAGGGGCCCACCCCCTCGCACCTAAGGTGCAATGGGGGAAACCTTCACTCTAGGGATGCTGAATATCGCCAGACTCAAGGCCTCCCCGTCCCAGGCTAGGAAACTGAGTTTTTTACAAAACAATTTACCCGTGGATATCCTGGCCATCCAGGAGTCCCACTGTCCACGAGGTTCTGAGGAAGCTTGGAAAACAATGCTCCTACCATCCCTATCCTTTTGGTCAAAACACTGTAGGGTGCTAATTCAGAAAAACAATTCTTTCAAATTTACATCTTCAGAAACATTCCTAAATGGCCGAGTGCTCATTGTCACCTTCTCATGGGCCAATGTTGCGCACACAATCGTCAACATTTATGCCCCAAATGGTGCACATGAGCGTCAGGAATTTTTCTTGTCAATCAAATCCCTTCCGCTACCCCCCAATTCCTTCCTAGTTGGCGACATGAACTGTTGGCTAACCTCGCCAACGGACCGGTGGCCGCCCTCACCCCATGCCCCACAGGGTCACGTAGAACTACGCGTTCTAAAAGCCACCCTTGGGTTAAGGGATGCGCTGCCGCGACATGCCCCACTGCTCAAAAACATGACGTGTCCCCACATCCATAACAGCCAATTAAGGTCCATGACCCACATCGACCTTATTATAGCGCTGGCAAAATTCCAACCCCACATCTCTCACTTCAAAACAACGAAAATGGAATTCTCCGACCATTGATGGGTCTTGATAACATACCACTTACCCATCACAGTTGCAAAGGCCCCACATTGGTGCAAAATCTGCCCCCCCCCCCGAGCTCGCGTCGCCAGGATTTTCCACATGGGTGGAAGAGGCAACTTTGGCAGAATCGTTTGTTGCACCATTTTGCACGGACCTCATTTCCACATGGGCAACTTTTTAAAGAAGACACCATCCGTCACTATCGCCATCTCTCCTCCAGATGCTCACAAGCCACATCAGCGGCTATATTGCGCGCGCTGGCAGAATTGGCCCACTTGGAGTCCAAAATTCCAGGCACAGGATATAGCCCTGCATGGGGCCGGAAGTGGGCGGAGGCAGCCGCCCACCTAAACGCACTCAAAAGACAACACAAACATCGGGTTTGTGTCCAGTACAGGGCCACACGCATCACTAAAGGCGACAAGTGCACCGCATATTTTTTCAAAATTTTTTTTGCACCATGACAGAGCGTGGCCTGCACACAGGTGTGAAGATCAGATAATTCCATTGTGGACACACTGGCCAAAGTGGCAAATTAAAACGCAAAGATATTACTCCAAGTTATACTGAGCCAAACCAATTCAGCTGGCTGAAATGGCAGAATTTCTCAACCAAGCTCTTATCTGCACCATTTTCTGATACCCAGAAATAATGAATTTAATTACTCCGTACAAAATTGTGGACAGCCATTCGCAGTGCGCCAAACCAAAAATGCCCAGGCCCAGATGGCATTCCCTATGAGTTCTACAAAAAATATTTTAAATATATATCCCCATTGCTGCTAGCCTCACTCAACCAAAGCCTGTTGGAAACGCGCCTCCTACCAGGAGGACATGAGGCCTTTACTGTCACACTCTTCAAGAAAGGGGATAGGCTTGACTTAGCCAACTGGCGCCCCATTTCTCTAACAAACAGACACCAAAATTTTAACCAAAATTATGGCTAACTGTTTAGGGACTGTAGCATCTGCCACCATCTCCCCAGAACAATTTGGTTTCATCCCCAGAAGGTCAATCTGGGATAACGTGCACTTCGTGGCTAATGTGTATCAGTCCACAGCCTCTGGGGCACTTGTATTCTTGGACCAACAAAAGGCCAATGATAGAGTAAACTGGGAATACCTTAGGGCCTGCCTCCATCAATTCCGCTTACCCCCCCGCTTCATTAACTGGGTGATGCTGCTCACGGAATCTGCAACAATGGCAGTGCGTGGCCCAGGCTTCCTAATGGACGTAGTTCACCCTCAAAGGGGCCTGCGACAAGGGGACCCCCTCAGCCCACTCTTATACAACTTCAGCCTTGACCTACTACTGCGAAATGTGAATGCCCACCTCACTGGGGTCCATGTGCCAGGCCAAACCCCAGTCAAGATGTTGGCATTTGCAGATGATTGCGTAGTGGGGGTGTCTAATAACAAAGATGCACGTGCGCTTGAAGCCCTCATCCAGGAATATTCCCGGGTAAGCAACGCGGCACTGAACGCCTCCAAAACCGAAATCATCCTCCTTGGTCGGTTTCAGAACTGCTGGGCCCCAGCAAGTAGTTCCCAACCTGGCCCATCTGCTCGCCCACGTCCACGCCTTACTAACTCAACACACACCGCTCCACTGGTGATCCCCTTTGTGCCACGTCCTACCATAGGACCAGTACGCCATCTGGGCGTGTGGATGGAGGCAGGTGGATGCGCGTCAGCAGTAATAGAGGGCCATATACTGGACAACGTGACGAAGCGAATCGCCTCTCTCAGAGCCCACCCTAATACCCTCACTGGCAGGGTTGTTCTTGCCAACTCTATGCTCCTATCCAAAGTCTGGTTCGGAGCCCACGCCATCCCCTTCTACCCAAGCTTCTTCAAATCCCTGTATGCTTTGCTGCAAGGATGGCTTTGGTCAGGCCACCCTCCACCAGTATGGCTAGAGGTCATGTTTGGCCCTCATCATCATGGTGGCATGGGCC
This sequence comes from Massospora cicadina, assembly GCA_022478985.1. Taxonomy (NCBI): domain Eukaryota; kingdom Fungi; phylum Entomophthoromycota; class Entomophthoromycetes; order Entomophthorales; family Entomophthoraceae; genus Massospora; species Massospora cicadina. Next base: position 23,534 of record JAKSZP010001990.1, on the reverse strand, counting down.
TGCTTGACTTCAAAGCACTGCCGCCAAGATCCTGGGCACCTGGATCGCGGCCATCACTGCTCCTACACTCCCATCCCAACACTGGTCCCGCGCGGCCTGCTCCAACTTTTCCCGAGCCTTGGGCATCAATAATCCATCAAACCCCCACTCCCTGATGAATTACCTCGCATCACACACATTGGCCACAGGTCCTCACGGGACAAAAACCCACTACAAACGAATCCTACTCTCCATGCGAAGCGCAGAGTGGAGAATTTGCATTAGTGGACATACAACCCGAAGAGGTCGCCCCTCTCCTCAGTTCACACAAGAGGTACAGGGGCTACCCATCCATGATGACGTGATCCCCATTCGACCCCATGTCCTATCCAGGGTGGACTACCTGGACATGATGGACATCCCTTATTCCATTAAAACCCAAAAGACTATCTGGAAATATGCACACCATCCTCTGTTGCAGCCTCAAGGCCGCTCCCATGTGTGGCGCTGCCTGAGGCGGGTGTATCGTACAGCTGAGCGCTCTAACGCTTTACACTCATCCTGTGTCGTGTGTGGCCAGTATGGAACGCTGTTCCACCGCCTGGAGAAGTGCCCCACCTCTAAAGTGATATGGCGCGAAGTCCAACGTCTGCTAGGCCAGGATCAAACGCATCCCTTTTTTTTAGTACTAGATGGTCCCAATCAAACGCATCCCTTCAGTCTGTCAAAGGATATGTTTGCTTCATCAATGGCCTCCCCCTCCCACCCTCCCTCCATGCTCTGGTGGTTGCAATCGCCATGTGGACTATCCACACGATTGCTTTGGATGCCATCGCTGGCTCCATCCCCACCCTCCCTGAAGCTGTCCACAGATTCTGGTCTCATTTGGTGGACCACTTTCAAGCGTGGATGTTTGGATATCTCCCACCGCGTCACCGACAGCTGGTCTCCTCCTGGTTCCCAGTCTGGTTCATCAAATCAGACCCCTTCCTCCACACGTGCTCAATTTTGGCTACGGCCCCTTCACACGTTCCCTCCCCCTCCCCATAAGTGGCGTTCACGCTGGCAACAAGAGATAGCATCGCTTCTCTGGGGTGCCTCCCCTGGTACTAAGTTTTGTCTCGTCTGAGTCATATTTGGAAGTGTCCGTCCCATGGTCGGCCTTCCCCGCAATAAATTTAAATTTAAATTTAAAGTTTACATAGTAACTATGGGCTATCCATGCATGTCACTTCTTTCAAACGAAGTTAAAATCCCGCATTGGACATTAAAGGAGCCTTGATTGATGTTGTATAGCATACACATCCCAGAGATCTCCCAAAAGGACTCCACAAAACATAGAATGTATACCATTTAAGAAAAAACTAAGAAGGAGGAGAAGCCAATATGTATCAACCTCAAGAAGAAAAAACATACAGAATTTACTGTCTTCAAACATAACCCATCCCTTTCCAAGAAGGGAAAAGGAAGATCAGCTTAGGATTAGGTACCTCTAAAGCTTACCAACTCATAGTACTGAAAGAAAAACATTGCCAATTGCTCACCTTCATTGCATTAAAAATAAACCTGATGAAAACTCTGAAGGGGGTCATGAGGATACAGGTTAGTATATTTTAGATTTGCCCACTGAGCTTACCATTCCAAATCGTATGAACAACATAATTATTGCTGACGCCTAGTTTCCTTAAGGCACTTACCTCAGGCAGGTTATCAGGCGTACCAGGATAATTGATACATCCAGCAATGCTGATCATTACCTTGTCTTGCTGATATGATTCATCTTGAGCATCCACAGTCTGCTGAAAATTTTAAAATTATCTTGAGATACATAAAAGCTTAATGAAACGTTCCATCTCAAGGAGGAGTTATCCCTTCTACTAAAGTTTGGAGAAATCATAATTAAAGCATAGGTGGTGATTCTAAATTCAAACTAATGGCTTTCTTAGATATGGAAACACCTATAAACTTTGTGTCACCCCGACTCATCAAGAAGATCAAGCTCACCCCAGACCTTAAATACTCAAGATTACAGTACGTTGACTAAACAACACCAAGGCAATATGTGCGTATCCACTCTGCCAATCTGAATTGTCAAATTAGTATTTTCTTCTCCCACGATTGGCCTTGATAACAGTCAATATGATATTCTCATCAGGATGAAATTTAAGATCTATTATAAAAAGTTATTAATATAAAGAAGGATAATTATCACTCCTCAACTATGGAGATCCCATTGCTTGGATAATACAGATAATAACAAGAAGAATACTCTTGTATGGTTGATTTTTCTCATTTCAACTTTACCTTGTTATATTTAATTATGGAAGAATAAGAAAAAGCTACCCACCTCAGTAAATGCAGCAGAGGGCATAATGTTTATTTGCCACCAAGGAGGTAAAAATTAAACCAGTAGAACAAAGAAGGCTTCCACCAAAATACACCTGCATATACCCTGTTATAAATTTGGATGGTATCATTAGGATCCGTCATGTTATTCACACAGGACAAACCCATTGAGCAACAGACAGATGATGTGGGGATCGTTGGTCCTTCAGACACACTTTAAAAATATACTTAAAATAGGAGCAATTACCCCAATTTGATTCTTTATTTATTTTTTTATATATACAGCTACCTTTCGCTGTCCCATCTCTTCTATGCAATAAACAACCTAACTTCTCTCAATCACCCATCTAACTTATACATAGCAACTTCAGGCAATACTGCTCTGATGGCTTGGGCTATTCTATTCCGCCGATTCTCCTTGAATTCAGCTTGTTATTCTCTAATTCTCTGTCACACTAATTGTATGCAATTTACTTCATATTTAATGAATGTTGACATTGAATATCGCCTTATCGTCTTATATAGAGGCAATCCAATAAAACCCGTTATATTCAATAAAAACCTGTTATATCCCAATATCGCCTCATCCTGAGGCACTTGAATAATTGTACTGATCTCATTATTGGCGGATTCCACCCTAGCTGTCCCACAATTATCATCCAGTCATATTGGAATTGCGATACTACCCCTCCTTGACTGGACAATAAGGATTCTATTGTCTGTAAAGTCAGAGGAACTTCGCTTGTACTCAGTTAATGATCCAACCACTTTCATGATCCTCGATGGTATATGCATTGACTCCAGTTTTCTCTATAGCTTTAAACGGACCAATCCAAATACTGGTTAGCTTGTATTACTTCCCAAATCCATGTTGGTCATGGAAGAGAACCATATCGCCTTCCTTGAATGGCACCAGCCCACTATTACATACCTGCTCAGTGGCCTGATTCCTGATCTTCTTGGCTAAACTGAAGGAATATGCCTCAGTTTGCAGTTTGATCAGAATGTTCATGAGGTTAGTCAAATAGTGGTGTGGTTCCAGTCCACTGGTGTCTTCTACACACGAATAAAGTAACGCCAGAAGAGCCAGGTGTAAGCCATATAGTAGTTGGAAGGGACTCTTCCCCGTGGTGGAATGGTAACTTATGTTATAGGTGAACATGGCAGTGGAAAGGAAAGAACTCCATTTGGAAGGTCGATCTGTTACTAATTTTTGTATTATGTTCACCAGAGTTCCATTCACCCATTTGACCATTCCATTGGATTTGGGGTGATATGGGGTTATTAGAACCCCGCGGATTCCCATAAGCTTGTTCAGTTTGGGTAGGATGTGCGAGGTGAAGTTGGTTCCATTTTCAGTGAGAATAAACTGAGGGCAGCCATGTCGCTGAATAACGCATTCCATCACAAACCTGGCCACAGTAACCGCCCTCAAGTCTCATATCTCCCTCTCTATAATCTACCAGGTCAAGTGGTTGATAGCCACTAGAATGTACTTACACTAGTTAGATCCTATTGGCAAGGGTCCAATGACATCGAGGGAAACTGTATGCCAGGTAAAATGTGGTTTCACTAACCAATATGATGTATGGCGAAATGGCTTCTTCACTTGGCACTGATGGCAACAGGAAATAGTTTTGAACATCGAAGCTCATACATTCCAAATAGTACTGGGGGCGTAACAACTCCATAGTCTTATGCACTCCACCATGCCTGACTGCCTTATGCGCGCTCATAATAATCCGGATTATGCTGAGGGGAGTGGAAAATTCACCATAGAATCGCTGATCTGCTTGTACATTTCCCCATTCCGTTGGAAGGTATTCATTCACATCTCATTTAACACTTTGATCACTTGGGGTGGTTCATCATCATATTTTCCGCTGGGCATCTTATCATGCATCACATTGCTGAGGTCCGCTGTCACCAAAATATTCAGTAATCAAGATAAACAGTCAGCGTTCTGATGCTTTACTCCTGGCTGATGGAGAATCTCGAAATCAAAGGCCTGCAAATTAAGAGCCCATTGAGCCAAACGGCCTTCAGGTTCTTTAAGTTTCTGCAACCAGCATAATGATGCATGATCTGTCACGACTTTAAACTTTACCCCATGCAGATAGAATTTGAATTGTTTATATGCGTATATCACTACTAAGCACTCCAGCTCATTCACAATATAAATATGTTCATGACAGTTCAGACTCTGACTACAGTATGCTACCAGATGTTCCTCTCCCTCATCGTCTTTCTGAGAAAGTACAGCCTCAACAGCAGAGAGGGACGCATCCATCTGGATGATAAATTCCTGATCAAAGTTTGGATATCATAACACCGGTGTGCTGATCAACGCTGTACAAAGTGTATCAAAAGTGGATTGATGACGTTCCATCCATTTGAACACAGTGTATTTTTTAACAACTCAAATAGCGACCCTCCAATACAGCTAAAAAAGTGAAAAGCGCCGGTAGTAAATGACCATTTCCAAAAATACCTGGATGTCACACTTACTAGTAGGAGTAGTCATTTGGCTGATGGCCTCCACCTTAGCCAGCTGTGGTTTCAGCCCTTTAGAGTCTACCACAAACCCCAGGTATTCCAGCTGATCTTTGAAGAAGTTAAATTTCAAGGTTTAATTCTAATGTTTTTCTCAGCCAGCTGGCAGAATATAGCTTCTAGATGGTCAAGATGATCTAAAAAGGTTTGAGAGAGAACATTAATATCGTCAAGGTATACAAGAACACATGACAGTTTCAAGTACCAAGAATAGTGTCCATGGCTCATTAAAACGTAGTTGGGGCATTGCACAACCCTTGAGGCATCCGCATTGGTTGAAAAAGGCCTTTAGAGGTGATTACAGCGCATTTTTCCTGTTCTGCCAGGGGTATTTCAATTTGCAGGTAACCTGATATCAAGTCCATCACAGAAAAATAATGGGCTTCCCCTAATCGGTCCATAACATTGTCAATTCTTGGCAAAGGGTATGAATCCTTTTTTGTAATAATGTTGAGCTTCCGTTAGTCTGTTACTATGCAATTGGTGCTGTCCTTCTTTTTTACAATTAGAACAGGTGAAGCCCACGGGCTTTTGGACAGTTTGAGCATCTCTTTCTCTAGCAACTTGTCAATTTCATCATTAACAACATCTTCCACTGCCCGTGATCAGCGTATTGGCTGAGATCTTATAGGAGGATGATCTTCTGTGTCTAATTGATGGACCACCCCCAAGAACACCCTAAGTCATGATCATCGACAGAAAAAATCTCCTTGTACTTCTGAAATAAAGCTATTGCTTGGTCTATTTGTTCTTCTGATAGCCCTTTTAAATTACTCCGAGGTACCACCATTAGTACATTGCAATTGTCTCGACTGGTAGCCCAAATTCATTTCAATGACCTAAAATCATGAACCTGAAGGACCTCATCTATTGGATTCAGATTTAAATACGCTATAATTTGGTGTCAGTGGCTTTGGATTGGGTCTCTCTGGAGGTTTACTTAAAACTTTAATCTCCCCATGTCCTGGAAATATAATACCTGGAGCCACATGTAGCTCAAACCGTGTTTGATGATAGGGCTCAATGACTTCCCCATATAACCCACTTGGCACTTCCACTTCTAGCTCAGAGTTCACTAGAGATTGATGGACAGAAGGTATAGATATGGGCCCTGCCACTCGAATAGGTATCCCTTGATATTTGTATATCTGCTGGGAGGGGCCAAGTCTTGCGCTTTAATCGGTGATATTAAACTGGCATCACCCCATCACTATAGGCAAGGTTGATATGGCTCATATGCACCAGATCCTTCTGTACTACACTAATGGTAAAGTAAATTGGGATCTGTTAACCCAGAATGGTGAGGGTCTCCTCCATCATATTAATGACAGCCCCAAAACGGTGTAGAAAAGCTTTCCCAATTAACAAGTCATAATTCTTGTTTGGCAGCACAATTGCTGGGGCTACAATGACAATGGACCCAAAGCGCAGAGGTAGCTCACTGCAAGCCCCTTCATAGATGGTACTTACTGCTCCAGAAGTTCCATACACCATTTGATGGTCCACATCAGGTTTCAATGTCAACTTTGCCATCAATTTAGTGGAAACTATGTTGACTGGAGCACCAATATCTATTATAGTGCAAACTCTATTTTTTGCAAAAAAGATCACAGTATGTACACTCAGAGTAAGAAGAATATTGACTTCTTAATATGTGAACATTTACGGGCTCTCTTTTTCCAAGAAAAATCATTATCCCCTCACAAACTTGGGGGTATTCTTTGACAATGCATCTATGGAAGGGTGACGTTTACTCTTTTAGAGTTGGCGAATCCGTGGCGCATCAAGTTGTTCTAGGAAACTTTATCAAGAATTTGTTAGGCATACAGCTTCAGTTGCTCAGGGGACTCTTCTTCCGCTGCCACCTTGGCTTGAGCTTGGGTTACTACATTTACTCCTCCAATCAGCTGCTGATATTAAAGTCCGTCATTGTACTGAGGGACTTTCGCAGGGTATACTACTATTGATTTGGGAATGTTTTGAGTGGGTATTGAAGAGGTAGAGGGTCCTGTCTCTACTCCGCTCCATCTTTTCCCTGATAGTATTGATCTTGGTGTATGTAGTTCACTCGGCGTTTATGGCAGAGCCTGCATATGACCAGGGTGACTGCATTCGTAGTTGTCAACCCCATAAGAGCCATGTCCTTGATTATCATAAGAGGGTCCAGACCAAAAAATTTGGGGTCATTCAGCGTAACTAGTCCTAGGTTGGTAAGCTGATTGTTGATGGTCAGCATAGCTAGGTCCTGGTCGATAACTGGGTTGCTGACATTTTTCATGTCCAGCACATTGTCACTAATCGAACTGTTGAGTATAATTCAGCCAAGGACAAGGCGCAGAGCTATAGAAGGGCTGAGGGTTACTAACCAGAGATGGAGTTGGACGAGAGTATTCTCCTGAATAAGAGGGTGAAGTAGCAGCGGCAGTCTTTTGTTCCATATTCAGTGGCGGAAAGTTAGAGGATTCACGACGCAAAAACTGTACAATATTGAGCAGAGGTACGTCATCATCCAGAAGTGGTCAAATAAAATTATGAAGTTCATGATATGGCTTCACTGCAGAGGTCATGGCAATGCATATGTCAGCTTCTGTTAAGTACCCAGCTCCAATCAGCACATGGGCTTCTGTTGTGAATCAATCAGCAAACTCTAGGAGAGTTTCATTTTGACGGAATCCAATTGTTAAGAATTTTGCTTTTTGCTGCGAAATCTTTGAAGTACCCCCAAACAGTTGGAGCATGGTATTTTTTACGTCCTTATAGGTGACAGAGCTACTTGGGAGGTAAAAAGTGACCTGATCGGTTCTTCTGAAATCCAAGGCAGATATTAACAACTTGGCCTTCCATCTATCAGAGGCACCTTCTGCTGCAAACTCAAACCGTTTGAAGAACCCATGAATGTTCCCATTGCAGTCAAAGGGAGTTAATTTTTTGATATTAACCTCCTCATCCCATTCATGGGGTTTTGAGCCATATTGAGAATTGATCAAGATCCAAAAGCTGTTTCTCAATGAGGAGCTGGATTAGCAGAAGATGGTATGTCCGCCGCTTCAGAGGTAGCATGACCTTCTGCCATGGGTGGCACCGCCATTACTTGAGGGAGCGTTAAACAACTCATATTCATGTCTGGTACTACCATCCTGGGTGTAGTAGCTCTGACCAGCGTCATATTCTTCCTCATATGATTCCCCCTCTTGATGGTCATCCTTGTCCCAGCGAGAAAACCGAGAGGTAATGATCAATATTTTTTCTGCATACTGCAGCCATTCAGTGGTATCATTAAATCATTTGGTGAGTTCATTATTTTGTTTTCCCAAGATATGCATTTAGCTAAACTTACTATCAAGTTGGTTCATGACAGCAACTCGTTCTTGAATAAGTTCATCTTGGTTTTTGAGCACCGCATCTAAGGTAACTTTGAGTTTTTCATATCCAGTTGGTGCGGTGTTCCGTGAAGATTCCCCAACAATACAGCTTGTGTAAATCATGGCTGGCAACTGGAGTTTAGGAGCGTTAGGTGGTTGATTAATGGGCCCCTTGTAGTGAGCACCACTGTTATAACTTCAGATGGTATTGTTGGGATCTGTCATGTTATTCACACAGGTCAAACCCACTGAGCAACAGACAGATGATGTGGGGATCGCTGGTCCTTCAGACACACTTTAAAATATACCTATAATAGGAGCAATTGCCCCAATTTATTCTTTATTTATTTTTTTTAAATACAGCTACCTTTCGCTGTCCCATCTCTTCTACGCTATAAACAACCTAACTTCTCTCAATAACCCATCTCACTTATACATAGCAACTTCAGGCAAAACTGCTCTGATGGCTTGGGCTATTCTATTCCGCCGATTCTCCTTGAATTTGGCTTGTTATTCTTTAATCCTATGTCACACTAATTGTAGGCAATTTACTTCATATTTGTGAAATGTTGACATCGCCTGATCGCCTTATCGCCTTATATAGAGGCGCTCCAAAAAAACCTGTTATATCTAATAAAAACCTGTTATATCCTAATATTGCCTCGTCCTGAGGCACTTGAATAATTGTACTGATATCATTATTGGTGGATTCCGCCCTAGCTGTCCCATGATTATCATCCAGTCATATCAGAATCGTGACAAACCCCAAACTGTGTACTGCACATTGTCAGTGTCTTTAGAGTAAGTAGGTTTGACCAGGAGTTTTTTCAGAAAGCCTCAATATGGCTATAAGCGGCCCATTGAGCTATTCTTTGGGAGCTAAACCAACAATGATATCCTATTTAAGAAGCATCATAAAGCTAGGAAAGGTCTTTTACTTCACATTGGTGAATTTGAATTGGTACATTTTATTGGTAGACACTTTGATTTTGGCTAACCCACTGACAATTTGATTTTCACTTTCCCGCAAGTCCAATTATCTGATAAGTTAAAACAGGAGAATCTTGAGAAAGTGCAATAACTTTTTGAAGAGTATCTAGATATTTTCTCCACATCAGATGTTGACTATGGTCACATGAAAGACTGGAAACATAGTATTGATGTAGGAAATCAATCTCTATCAGATTAAAGTCAAATAAGAATTAAAAGGTAAAGGAGCAATACATGAATACTGAGCTCAAGCAATTATTAAATGCCAGCTTACTTGTGCCCTCCCAGAGTCCATGGTCATTCCCACTGTTACTCACAAAGAAGAAGAGCGGTGTTCACATTATATTCATTGATTACTGAAAGATAAACAGCCTCACCAAGAGGGACAGATTTCTAATTCCAAGTATTGACAATGCCCTGTCCTGACTATCAAGCTTAAATTTTTTTTTATGATGATCACGCCAGTGATTATTGGCAGATGGTTATTTGGCCAAAATAAAAATTCGCAAAGATATGCATGGAAGGACTTTTCCAACCTACCAGCTCCTACAGGGATTATGCAATGCTCCTGCTATGTTCCAACAGGCGATTAATCACATCATGCAAGATCTTAAACTCAGCTGTGTGATTGTTTATCTAGATGACATAACAGTGTTTTCCAGAACCTTCATTAATTATAATAAACCACAAGACAGTGTTTCATTGCATGAGAGAGTATAATATCAAATTTAAAACTGTTAAGTGTATCTTTTCCAACATGACTTGGTTTTTTGGGACATGTCATATCGCAGGAATGAATTAAACCCTTGTAAACTTAGGGCGGAGCAATCTCCAAGATTCCTGAGTCAAAGAGCCATCGATATATACAGGTATTCTAAGAAATAATGAGATATTATCATATGCCCTAACTTTTTTTCAACTTACCGAACTTCTTGTCTTATTACTTGTCAAAAATACCCATTTTGTATGGGAGTAGAGCAACGACTGCATTTGAGTCAATTTAGAGTTTGTTGATGAGACAACAAATTTTACAACATCTAGACTACAGTAAGCCATTCATTTTGTTTACTGATGCCTCTGAATTGGACATAGATGCCATCTTTTCTCAAATGGATGAGAACGACATTGACCACCTGGTGTCATATTATAGCAACACGCTTTCCAAAGCTGAGTGAAATTGTAGCATCACAAAGAAAGAGTGCTTATCTGTTCTGATGGCAGTAAAACATTTCTGGAACTTTTTTTACATTATAAATTTCACAGTTGTGAAAGACCACACTTCTTTAAAGTGGCTGAAAAACCTGAAAGATATGATAGGAAGACTAGCCAGATAATCTCTCAAACTTCAGCATTATAACATGTATATTGTCCACCAAGTTGGAATAAAAGCTCATGAACATAGATGAACTCACTTGATTGCCCAGACAATATCTTTACAATAGTGTAGCTAAACGGTACATGATCTACTTATGAAGCTAGACTTTATAGAGTACAAAGATGAACCAAGTCAGAAGATGCTCAAAAGTCATACTCAAAACATGAAGTTTAATAATGGATTACTTTAAAAGTAAGTTTAAATCGACTGTCTACCTTAGTTGTGACATTCTGAATGAGTAACAGTTATAATGGAAGCCCGCAATACCTTAGATCATGGAGGAGCCAGAAAAACTTATTAATGGATGAAGGATCATACTATTGGTAAGAAATACTGGACTCTGAAGTGGAAGTTTTAGATGTTTGCATCAATTGTAAAAAGCAGAAGTGGCATAAGTCCAAGTACAAGTATTAGCCTATGACCCCTCAGCAGCTGTTTCACATCATCAGCTTAGATGTCATAGGTTCACTACCTGAATCAACATAAGGGAAATTGACACATCCTAGTAGGTATTATCATTTCTCAAAGTGCATTGAAACAATTGCATTTCCACACATATCACAAAGGCTATAACTAACTTTTTTATTTAAGCATATTTACTAAGCACAGCTACCCGTGGGTTTAACTATAAAATAATAGGAAGACCTTTACTTAAAAAGTTGCAAAGATCCTAGCTAGTAGCATGGGAACTCAACAGTTATTCTCAGCGCCTTACAACCCATCAACTAATGGGAATGTAGAAAGAGCAAACGGGACTTTGGTATTAATACTATACAAGATGATCACTACCAACCCATTACACTGGGACCAATGCCTCCCAAGTGTAATGATTGCTTACCATATAGTTTACACCAAATTATCAAAATGTCTCCCTACAAGGCCTTATGTGGAAGAAAACCTTGAATCCCAGCTTTTTAGCTTGTGAGTTTCCAGTGATAATAAAGAAGAGCTGAGAAAGCGTAAAGAAGATTAGGCCAGAAGATAATAAACCTCAGTCAAAGTCAATGACAAATCTAGCTGAGATGGTCAAAAGGGAAAGTCAAGCAGAAAATGCAACTCGCTAACCTTTACTCAGCCTTTGAGACTTTGAACCTAGTCCTATACTATAACAACAAAATAGCATCCAATTGAGGAAACTTAGATTTTATCTTGAGATGAGCTATACGCTATCACTTACAAATTTGGAGATTAATACTCAATCAAATTTCTTGAACTTTAGTAATGATCAGCTACGTTCATAGCCAACTCATGCATCAATACTCACCCGCCAACTTACTTAACGGGGGTGATGTCAGATATTCTGATATCAGACATTATGGGAATTATATTAACCATTTGACTCCCACAGCCAAAATCGACTCCTAGATTCAAGAAAAGGGTTGAAAGGGATTACCTCAATATATCATTTGGAAAAATTGACAGGTGGAACAACTAAAATTAACTCTAGGTAAGTTCTGAAGGATCAAATAAAGGCTAAGATACTCTGAGATGAATTCCTACCTAAATAAAATGACAGATCATCAGTAGGTCAGGTGACCACTACTAGAAGTGGTACTCAAAATAGAAAATTAAGATGAACTTGGATTAGGGTAAGAAAAAAGAAGAAGCCAAATGATCAACTTTAGTGACCCCAGTCTCATCTGAATTGGGTATTCAACTCACCACCTTTGCCCTTTTAAAATTATGTACAAAGGTATTATAACATTTGGAATGTATTACATGACCAAGAGCTTCCCATTAAGACGTTACCTCCCAATAATATTATCAATCCTTTTCCTTTTGGCTTTATATATTGTTAAATGCAACATATAAATGCGCCTAAGTTAGCATAATAAAATTAAAACGTTAATTATATCTTGACTTGATACTTTACTTAAATAAGTCCATTTCTTCATAGTTAACAGAGGATGGATACTCTAGTTGACGAGACATAAGTGCGACTTGGCACCCTTTTAGATACAAGAATATACTAATCATGAGACTTATTTGGCCTCATGTATTGACTGTCAGGTTTCTCAGTATAGCACAATTAAGCTTAAAAAATGAAGCCCTACAATTGGCTTTGGGATCGCCAACCTCCCAATTTTACTAGGGCATCTTAATGGTAACCGCTGTCATCAAGAAAATGTCTCATCTCATCAAATTCAGATACTTTTTAGTATTGCTTGCCTAGTTATAGTAAAAAGCCATTTGTCAACAATCCATTCAATTCTAGAAAAGCTTAGACCAATTGGAGGATAATCAAATGTTTTATAAGTATGATCCTGATATGATTTGTGTTATTATGAAGTATATATGCTGAAAACGGGCATCATATATAGTAACCAAGGTAAGAAGATGGTTAAAGCGTGGTCTGGTTTTCAACATGTAAATGCCTCTTCCTTCATGCTGGTAAGGCTTTACTCTGCACATCTAGGAATCTCCATAACATTTTTTATTTAAGCGTCAACGTCTTTCACAATAAATACACCTTAAGTTCTTTTTAATTTCTTTTTTCTCTTCAATAGAGAGAACCTGGAGACGTCTACTGAGAGTGTAATTTGACTTAATTGTTTTCTGGATTAGACTGGCTGAGATCTCAACAAAGGCCTTATTGTTGTCTAGGATGGTGAAAATTTCTCCTAATGTCAAATAATATGAAACTGAAAGTTTGTACAACAAGCCAAAGTTGTTATAGCAGCAGTGATTGTGTCCATAGTTTTGGTCACAAGCCACTAGGCTCAGCTCTTCATAATAAATATAGTTTTTAATTTAGTCAGAGAATCTCCATTTTGGAATGTGTATATCTTTATGGTCTGTAACTGAGAATACAAGGTCTGTTCAATACTGAATTATTTTATCAAAGCAGCCTTAATCCGGTTCCAAGTTTGGTATTTTTCAAGTCAGAAACCATGACCTCTTAGTAATGTGACTCAAGAAGATCAAAAGAAGTTTTACTTTTTGTTCGTTGATTACCTCTTCTATGGCACTCTTGTAAACGTACAAAAAGGAAGCAATCATACCTTCACTGGGAAAATACTTATCCTGAAATGAAGTTTTAGAGTTTGTATTGATTGGGGTAGATAAAACTTTAATTCCTATTGCAAAGTTAGGTGAATAAATCAAAGATTTGATATAGTGTACTTAGTCAGTCACATTTAGTAAATCTGGGTTCTTAAGTTTCCCACAACATTATGCAATTAGACCATTTACTAATTACCAAGTTGGCATTAGCCTTCTGGACAAGTCATTCCTCAAGCCCCTTAGTTCTAAATTTAGGGCATCTATAGATTTCTTTAACAGACAGTTGTTCAGCCTTAATAGTTTCAAACTGAAGGTTAAGGCGTGCAAGCTACTTAACAAATTGGTCTTATTGAAAAACATATAGCTGATTAAAGCTATGTACAATGGAAAGCCCTTTCTCTAAGTCCTTGATGGTATAAATTAGGATCAAGCGATTGCCAACAAGGTCTAACTCACAGCCTCATGCTGCTGCAATGATTTGAGTCTCTATTAGTGTGACCTAGCCTTGGATATACTTCAACTGTAATTAGAAATATCATCTTTGGTCTCCAATGCAGAAGAACTGGGGTACTGGAGGTCCAGGAGGGCAAGGAGGCCTAGTCTCTCATTGAAGACCTTATGGATTAGTTTATCCAGAGGACCAGGCGGTCCAAAATCTCATTGTGTTGATATATTCCAAAGGGTTTTAAGGGGCCCAGGAGGCCCTTGAAATTTGAGATGTCCTTTAGGGCCATCCAGGCCTTGACTCACAGGTCGTTCTTGTCTCAAGGCATCCTTGAACTGCACAAAACGCCGATCATATTGAGCTTCAAGATCTAAATTTGATCCAAAAGAAATGATATGGATTGTTTTGATTTAAGAATAAGATTCAAATATGGTAGGGTATAAATGTGTAGTGAGTTGGTTCAGCTGGTAAGCAATAACTCCTTCATTAACTTAGCTATTTGGCAACAGACCTTGTTAATCAATTGCCAGTTTCTGTGTTTGCACATCAATTTACTTGAACAAAAGGAGGATGCGGATTGATAGAAGTCAAAGGTGTAGGAATGAAGCAATTGGAATAGATTTAACTGTCTCAACACCAAATAAACGTATAACTCCATAGATTTGCACACCATGATAAATGGCTAATTGTAAGAATTGCAAAAGATCTTTACCAATCATAGTCCCAAACTCATGACTGGTAAACTAGAGGGCAGATATATACCTCATAGTGGAAAGGTACTGTGGAAGCTCTGAACCAATTGGACCGTCCTTTATGTAAAAATATAACATCAAGTAGTTGTTGAGAAATTAGTCCTATGTTGACGATTAATATTTGGGGTTTGCTTTGAATTACAAAGGGTACTTCCCTCTATAATCAGCAATAAATTTGAGTTTGGCTTTCCACTTGACATTGATTTTGAGCAATTTTTTAAGAAAACTAGTTAATTTTCCACCACTGCCTCACCGCACCAATCTCCAAATTTATGTCCTTGGATCCACCACCTGCTTCCCCAGTATGAGGCATCGGCGCTCCATCATCTAGCATTTACTGCCCAGCAGGTAAAAGCGTGCAGACTGGCTCATTCAGTCCGCCAAATACATCCAGCTGCTATGTCCCCCAAGGGATTAGTACTCCACCTTGCATGAGCTACCCAATCCGCCCCCATCCCCTAGCCCTACCCTGATCCTTTGTTCACTTTTGCCTCATGGTTAGGTATGGACGTCTCCTCCCATACGCTGATACAGCAATAATTGAGCTTTCAATGGCCACATTTGCACCAGCAGTTTTATAGACTTCCACCCATACAAGGGTTATTTTGATATTGGATTACACACCAAAGAGGATGCAGACACTGCAGCAGCTACGCCATTAATTAATAAAAACACCGCCATTATCACCACCTAAACACGCCTCCCAGAAGAAACCATACTTGTGGTAACCTTTGTGAACCTCACCTTACACCTTTCTCCTCAAACACTTTATGAGGAGTTGATGTTGGGGTTAAGACTTATAGCAAAAACTCTATTCTCCAATTTATTGCCCCAAGTGGTGCTGAACGCCTCGCAGCACCTCAGGCAATGGCCACCATTACCCCCCACAAGCTGTACAAGGCCCAGCATATCCTACCACGTGCCTATATCCCATCTGCACCTGACCATTTTTTGGGCCTGCACTGACAATGGTCACACAAGTTGTCCCATCTGCTATGAATTGGACCACACCAAAACGGTATGTCAATATAATTCACACCCTGTAAACATGGCCAACAGCATCCATGAGGCCACACCAACAGCGTTTAAGTGGGAAATTTGGCTGCCCCACCCCCACAGGCCATGCACCAAATCAGAAGCAAAATTTAGCACCTCAAACCCAAGCTGACCAATGCACACCCATGCCAACCGATTAAGTGCAGGCTTGAACCACTGATCAATCCAGAGATCACCCACCCCAAATTTTTACCAAACCAAAATCACCTACCCACATATCTTCCTGATACAACCTAAATCCCTGGGAATTGTTTAATGAAGTAACTTAATTTGGTGAAATTGTCCCACCACTGAGCTTTCCAATTGATTTAACACCTTACCTGGATTCAAACTTGGATACCACATCCCTGACCAACCAAAGTGTCCCCAAACCCAAAGCCTTTTTCTAAAGTGACCACCAGCTTACTGAGGTTGCAGTGGCCTCACCCAAAAATTGCCATCTTTGTGAAGCTGTGGCAAAATCCGCTGCTGAAAGGAAAAAAGGGTTTCACGTCCCCTTTGTTCCACTCCAAATTTTCCTCCTACCATAAAAGAGGAAATCCAACGCCTCCATGAAACTGCCACCACTGCTGTCAAGCATGTTGCTGAACTGGCAGATTTCTTCTGCATTTAAAGCACCACAATACCAAATACTGAAAAGCTAGAACAACTTCTCAATGCATGCATCTAGGCTGGGCACCATGTTGCTGAACTCAAAAAGCTTTAATCCATGCCCAAATCGTTGATCTAAACAATATCTACTCCACCTTGACCCTTATCCCATGGATGTCCCAACCCCATTACTCTCAGCATTGATCTGCCTTTACAATTCTGAGCCTTAGGATGACCCACCCAATCCCCCCTCCCCCTTCACCATGATGGGATAAGCGGCATGCCACTATGACACTTGATAGATAATTTTCTCATTTAATATTGTGTCTCATTGCCCAAAAGGGTGGTCAATTCATCTTTTTATTTTTTAGTTTGTTTTTTTGCGTTTCAGTTTTGTTAATGTCCATCCCCTAATTGGCTTGTATCGGTTAAATAAAATAAATTTGAGTGTGGCTAGGTTGAGGACAACGACTTCAAAGCGAGCATTTCTTATCCATAAGATGATGCTAATAACCCATTATCCTAAGAGTTTTCTTGGTCAAATTTATTGTCCATCTTCTTTTATGTCTTTTTTCAGCAACTTGGGAGCTGGCATGGAGTAATAATATATTTTGTCAGCTATGCAATGAATGCAGGTTGAGACAAAAAGACAGGCTTAAAGCTGTTCAGAATTGGGTATGTTACTTTTTATAAAATACCACAAGGGGGCAGAACTATTGAGATGGCCAAGACATGTTAAACAACTTCAAACATATTCCCAATAAGAAACTTAAAGTAAAATTTGAGAATTAAATATTGATTTATTTAAAAACTCTAATATTTAAAAAATCAGGTGGCATCACATCTTGGTTGCCTTTCTGAAGACCAGCAATCAGGATCTTTCATTTTTGTGGGTGGGATGAAGAATGAAATGACTTACTTTTTTGATTATTAAACTCCTGGCCTTATAAGAAATCTGGACTCCTAAAACCTGGTGGCGCAGGTGAAATTTTACTTTTGTCCTCTACTTTTTATATCAATACCTTTGGTAATTGTCATAATTTAATGTGGACTGACAGGAGATGGTTTTTGACTTTGATTTTGTTTGACTATTTCTCTTGTGACATTTGCAGCACTACAGCAGGTATTTTAGATTTTAAATTTTTTTATATTATCTCAGAATTTGGATAGCTTATATTAACATTTGTTACTACAATCATAGAACTTTATTCCTAGTTAACGTTAGCTTTGGCTAAGGATTAAGCTCATCATTAACTTCAGGGTAGAGTCAAAGATTAGATCTTACTCACCCAGAATTATAGTCTCAAATGCTTTAATTTTTCAGGATTTATGCTTACAAGGTCGAGAAGTTGTCAGAAGAGCAGAATTTATTCTGATTGGTATAGTGTTGTTTATTTTTATGCTTAACTAGTTAAGACC
The DNA here is from genome assembly GCA_022478985.1 of Massospora cicadina. Taxonomy (NCBI): domain Eukaryota; kingdom Fungi; phylum Entomophthoromycota; class Entomophthoromycetes; order Entomophthorales; family Entomophthoraceae; genus Massospora; species Massospora cicadina. The sequence continues at coordinate 5,663 of JAKSZP010001990.1, read as the reverse complement.
AAATATAATGGTGAGTAGATTATAATTATTGATAAAAAATTTATTACATGATGAATTTACCAATTGGAGTAACTTTATAAGAATTAAACTATTGCTAAATTGATGAAAACAGAAAAGCTCTAAATCAACAAGTTAATTGATTTTAAATCTGAGACCACTTTATCCAAGTTAGGAGGTGAGAAGGAGTGAAGCAAATCCACTTAAGGTTAAATTGATCCACATCATGATGCTTTCTCGCCAGTGTTATATAAAATTATATTTAATGAATGTTTTTGATTACCCATAAGCTGATGAATGCCATATGATATAGCCTTTTGTACACCAACTGCTGCTGATGAAACCTCAAGAAGTTCATAACCTTTACACCCTGTTCCCCATTATATTATTTGTAATATTATGCCCAGTATGATCACAATATCATATTTAACACCCTATTTAAGGGCTGAACTTTAATTCTAATATAATACCTTCCTTTGCCTACTTTTATCTTTGTTTTAAAAGTTGTAGTGACGCTTGACATTTATGAATGGGTTAAAAGGTCCCAAGGTTAGGTGTTGGATTAATATACCTAGGAGTGACTTTTGCTACCAACTCTCAATCTGGATCAACAGAAAACCCCACAGGTATTTTCCCATTAAGTGGAGCCAGTGGTGGAAAAGTGGGGATTAACCACGATTGTGGAGAAGCAAGGGATTAGGTTGCCCAGGAAGGGGGAAGAGAACCACCAGTGCAAACCAAGAGGGGTAATTTGCCAAGGTGAAGTTGGTGATCTGCTGGAATAAAGAGTTGTCTGAGGACCTGTAGTGAAAGGTGCGCATATGAAGGCAAAAGAGCAAGGGCCAGCAGTCTTCATACTGTCTGGCCTGGCACAATAGTAGCGTCCCAGATGTACAAATTGCAAATTTTTCAACAATGTAAAATCCATATTAAAGATGATTTATAATACATAAAATGTTTTTTTAAAGATGCTTATGAACTAAAAATCCTCCATACCAAAAAATCAATTCCAAATTTATGTGGTTTAAGAGGTATAATGAGAACTAGTTTATTAAATGTTGTAATTTGGTTTATCTAACCATCTGGAAACAATATTTTTATAAAATTTAAAGTCAAGTTTAAACTAATGACTAGATATTGGATTCAATCAGTCTAGTTGTCATTATGCCGCAACGCTTCTGTATTTATAAGTAGTAGCCTAAAGTATTAATCTAATATTTGGCAGATCATAAAAATCTACAGACACAATCCTCAATCACTACATCTATTGGCTTACGATGCTGTGGACATGATACTTTTATTGCCTTTTATTTCAGTTAAGCAGATTTATTCTAAGCCGCCCCTCATGCTGGTGTAAACCCAGCAGTAATGGGTCCTAATTTTATTAGGACCATCTGCTATTAATTAGATTATGTTTGGGGGAATGCCACTTTTTAAAAATATTTTAATCCTTAGTTTTCTCTCCTTTGGCCCAATTTGGATATCGCCTTAGTATACCATTTCTGGATTACTTCTTAGTAAATATGAAGTGTGAATGAGACGCTGTTAGAGCAAGCATATCTAAAGAGTAATGCTAATTTTAAGGGGTCTTTTTTCTTTCTCAAAAGAAAAAAGCCTAGTAGTTCAATTAGTTGAGAAATCCCTAGATCCTCTGGCATTATGCAGTAATACAGTGAACTCTAATACTTGATTATTAAAAAGCCCTAATATTGCATATTATAATTATGGGTTTTTGGTTAAGGCTAATTCCATTAAACAATACTAGCTGGGTTAATGTAACCTATAAAGTTAAAATCTGACGCCTCACACCGATTTAAACATTAGATATAACAGATTACTATAAATTTTTTGTTAAAAATTATAATTTTTAACATCCTTGTCTACCTGAGAGCCTAAACTGTGACGTTCAAGGCTATACCTGACAGCAACATATACTTAGTTTGCACTAAGGGGTTTACTAAGGTCAAACAGGTAAAGTTAAGGACCAAAACATCAGAAATTGGTCAAGAAATATAAGATTGAATTCAAAAAACAAGGAAATGACATTACGCCAAACTTGGTAACGTCTGACCAAAATTTGAATGTTATGAGAACAAATTAAAGTCTATAATTGATAATTCTTTTAAAAAGTTTTAAAATGAAAGAGTTCCTGTGACGGACTGGGTCTCTGAACACTGCCACAAAGCAGTTAGGCAAGAGTGCTCAGGTAAGCGCCCACAGGCAGGATAGTCCTGCTGTGGAAAGGTTCCTAATCTGACTGGTTGGAAACCACTTTATTAAGAAATTTTGGGCAACAGTCAAGACTCTGCTGGCGCTCAACAGGAGGGTCTGACCCACAGAGAGGGCATACAAAGACTGGTTGGCCTTATTGAAGTTTGAGCTGCTGTCCATGTGTGGTTTCCTTGTTTGCCTTAGTAAACTGATTTCCAAATTTTAAAAACTAATTTATAAATTTATTAAGTTTTTATTATTATTATAGAAGACGAAACTGTGTAAAGCAGTTTCATCTGCTCAGATTTATACTGAGCTTAGTGGGGAAGAGCGTGTCCTGTTCCCTGCAGAGCCCGCGGGCATCTTCCCAATGGCGGGCAATATTCAAGAATCTAGACCCTCAATTCTGGTGTCGAGGCCTGTTCTCAAACTTGGGCTGGGTACCCTCAGGGTTGCAGAAACTTTTCCACATTTATTTTTTGGCTTCAAACTACTCTCAAAGCCTGGGCCATTCTCTTCACCCATATTCCTCAGTATTAACTCATAGTCTCTTATGGTAATATTTTGTTTGGTGACATCTGGTTGGCCAGAGCGCCGTTTGCAAGGATTTTCATTCTTGCCAATACTCTCACGGACGTTGAGTTTGGCCTCTCTTAATTGGCCAGAAATTTGAGTCTGGTCCACTTCCTCATTGCCGCATTTAGTAATATTTGGTTTTATGGCATCTGGTTGGCCAGAGCGCCATTTGCAAGGATTTTCTTCCTTGTCAATATACTTTGGGGCGTCAAACTCAGCCATAACTGGTTGGCCATAAAATTGCATCCATGGGTCCAATCCCTTATCACTGCATTTGGAAATATTCAGTTTGGCGCATCTGGTTGGCCAGAGCACCATTTCCAAGGCTTCCCTTCCCCATCAGCCTTTTGATTTTTATTTAGCTCTGATTTTGAGGCATCTGATTTGTCAGATTGCCATTTACAAAAATTGGAGTTTTGAGCCCCTCTCCCTTGGCCTCAACTATCACCCTAGGGAAGACTAGGGCAATGTGATGGTCAGGCAACGCCTTGACCATTACAGTTCCCATCAGACATTATAAAATGAGTCCAATTGAGAATTTTAGAGGCTGAGATTCTCAGAATAAGCTAACTAAGGCTAAGAGATCTTCAGACTTCATGGAAACTAATCCAAACATATTCCATAAGTCTTCCTTGAAGAGTTTTTTAAAAAAAACAAGAAAAACACTAAGAGAAACTTTATTTTTTAGTATCCCTAATAGAAATACTAAAAATGTCCAAAATAAATTTTGTGATTAAAAACATTCTTATTTAAAAAATCAGATATAGGCACCTGAGAATTCATGTAGTGCCTCAAAGAGCTTGGAAAGGCCGTCGCTTACATTATTTAGCTCTTAAAGGTGAAACCAGTCTACTTACAGTCAGTTTAGGACTATCTTTTATATGGGCACTCTTTATAGGACGTATGTGCAGCTAATAGACATAAAATTTTGTACAAAGTTCTGTATCCTATTTGGAGACTCTTACTGTATCTCTATTAGCTAATTTCACTCAGAAACCATTGGAAGGCGGTGTATGTCACATTAAACAAAGTTCAACTGCAATTTCCTATCCCCATTGGTGACAATTCAGATCCAAGTTGAAGAACATGCCTCTATTTAGGTCTGATACCTTCTCCTAACAGACATCCTCATACACTTGCTACAGGTTTAATTAAAAACTCCTCCATGAGAAAAGTATTGTTATCAACTAATTATTCTAAGGAACACCATCAAATTTAGTCAAAATTGGCTTTTTTAAGGATCTCCCACCACCAAACTAACTGGCTTTCCCACACCCAAAACCACTTTTTGAAAAAACCCCAGGGCAAAAGGTTTAAATCCAGCAACTCACATGTCACCAGCCGTACCTTCATCCTTCATATTGCCTGTCCAACCAGTGATAAAAGCCAGAAGCACACGTTACCTAGCTAGCTATATGTCCAGAAGATTTGGACCCTATGCCAAGAAGTTACCCAGCTCCATCAGCAGGCTAAAAAAATTTATCTGTCTAAATGGTTTCAAAGTCTCCCACATTTGCTTTAGCAAGAGCTTCTGAGTTGGCCACTCATGCACCTCAAGCAGATGCAACATTCTAAAAAGAAAAAAGCCACCATGTTGGGCTAGTTAGGGTAAGCTGGGGCCTACACATGGCGTAACTGGGGAAAGTTTGTGGAAACATGGGTGAACAGCAACACCAGAACCCAGAGAGGCACGTTGGCCAGGTCCTGTAGTGACCTGAAAGAAGTGCGGGATTGTAGTGATGACTGTACTGACCTGTTATTTTGGGCGTTTACCACTCTTTGAGGGGAGAATACAGGCAGAAAAGGGGGTACAAGTTGGGTAGGGCGCCTGTCAAACAGCCTCCCCATGAGCTGGGGTTTCATGGGTGCGGACCCCAGGACAAGGGAGGGGTAATCCTGGTTGGCTGCACTTTAATTCACCTGCCTACAATAAACGCTGAAGTTTGCCAAGTTGGCCTGAAGCTTGGCTAGCTTCCGGTTCAGTCAGCATGAGCTGGCTGGCAGCGAAATGGATCATGCAAGAAAATTAAGACTGATCTGAAAGGACTCCAAGGCTTCCTGGACAATAAGGGGCCGAAGAGCATAACTCCAGTAAAAGAGCAGGTGATAAAGTGGAGGGCTTTGGCTTCTCCTTCCTCAGGGGCCTTAAACCTGTGGGTCATTGGGTCTTGTCCCCCACAAGGGGGATGAGAGGCATATCACCTGTCCTGGCTGGTGCAGACGAGCTGCCCAGTACTTAAACAGGGCGGGCATATATCAGTTTAGGGGGTAGCATGAGCTACTCCCAATTGTGGTTGGGCCCACATTTTAAGTGGTACTTTGATTTGCGCAGCCCTAGTGTGGTGGGGCAGTACCCCAGGCCTTAGACCCCAATAGTTGCCCACACTAGGAGCCCCTTAGGGGTTTTAAAACTACATAAAAAGCCACTGCTGTTGTAAAAATCTACTCCATTGGGTTTATTATTAGAAGTCAACCCTAGTAATCTTTCTACTGCACAGGTTCAATTTCCTCGTGCACCTCACGTTGTAAGAGTTTATATATAACTTGATAATAGTATGATGAATATTATCCATAGTTGAGCTAGATTTATTTTCAGGCACCTGCTTCAGCCGGTATTTCTGATTAATACTTGATATCATACTTGTAGGGATTTGTTCCCTGTAATCCTGTCCACCCAATCTTTGTTAAGATCCTCTGATGGCAGTCTCCTTTGGCCCAACAAACAGTTTGCAGCAATCCCTTAGCCATGGTTCCCTTCATCTCTAGATCCCAGCTCAGATCTCTACTCTTCTCTGAGAGTCTACCAATTATTGCCTTCTGAAATAATATCCTTGAGATGGAATCTTCATGCTAGATGCTGATAGTCTAACTATTATCAA
>JAKSZP010001989.1:0-43713 GCA_022478985.1 Massospora cicadina | reverse complement strand
ATGCTAACTGTTGGAAACATAATTGACCCCTGGTCCAGATGTTTGAGGTCGAACTGACAGAGACTCAGCCTACCACCAAATTTTGCGATAATGGTTCTCAAAGAATAAACCCCCCCTCTACCATCCAATTCGCTGGTTAGGCCAAATTTGTGGATCCTGACCACGTTTTCACCAATTGACCACTATTTAATCATTTGCAAGGCACTGAGAAGATTGTTGGTCGATTTTTATTACTTTATTTCCCAAATAAAAATTTTATTGAAAAACCCCAAATTTTCATCTTCCTCCTTTCAACCACATTCCATATGGTGTTTGCCTGGTGGTCCGCCGCTCCACACTCTGGGTGGGCCTTATCAATTCTCTTGGTTACTATGATTCCCTCTATCACCAATTGGGCTCAACAAGTCCAAAAATTCTGGCTCTACAACCCAGTTCTCTTGACTTTTTGGCAGCAATATACAGGGATCTTATGTCCCTATGTTTGCCAACTACAAGAGAAGATTCACTGCTTTTTTTACCCCCAATGAAATGGTCTTAACAACAAAGAATCTCGCAGTAACTATCCAAGTAGTTTCCACTCCTGTTAGCAGAACCCCTGGGTCCAAAATCTATTCGGTGTGGTTTGCTGTCGGGATACTCCTAACCCTGACATTCCGCCATCATTTTGTGGTATCCTATTTCCTGGCTCTATATCAAGTCATACAGTTGGCAATGCCTCTGGCATTCTGGCTTGCTTTCTGGATGCTTACGCACCCTGACTGGCAGGCCGGTCTAAACTTCTTCTGCCATTTCCATGGCACAGGGTACACACAACTCAATGCTTGGTGTACTTCGTTGAACATGCATTCCTAGTAACCCTCTCCTTAAGGTAAGCCAACGTCTTTTGAAATCTTTCATTGCCCACATCCTTGTGAGCCTCCATTACTATCTTCATTTTATCACTGGGCCAAATGTAGGGATACCATTTGTCTTGAAAATTTTTTTGCAGATTTCCATTGACACGCCAGGTGTCTTTAGAACATATGCATAGGACGCTCTTGCCCTCTTCTGTCTCATCCTGCGAAGCTTCTTCAGGGAGCCAATCAAGTCATAAAGGCGATCACTATCTGGCGCCTGCAGATGGAATACAGGTAGCTTAACAAACCATCCTCATTTAGATGTTTATCTCCTGTTTGGTATTATTTCTAAATAATACTCTTGCAGGAGGATAGCCCAATGGGCAAGGCGATCATCTGGATCTTTCATGTTTATTAGCCAACAGAGCGATGCATGGTCTGTGTTGGGATTTTAACTAGATAAATTCCTCTTATATATCTGTATTAGGGGTGCCAATTAGACAGAGGTGACTGCCAATTAATTGCCTAGTTTGGTATTTAGATTAACGATATAGTTATCAATTTGTGCTCCCTATTTGGGTGGGTTGAGCTATCATAAAGTGTCGGGGATAATACCTTATATTTAAATTGTTTATAATTTGACACCAGTTACTAAAGCTGAAAATGTTGATATAATTAATTAATCTAGTTACAACAGCATACTAATTCGTTGTCAAGTTAGGTGATCACTGGTGACTGATGCCAAGGATGATCCAATCAATTAACCATTTGGGATTTACAAGCGACTTAAGCCAAAGATAATTATACTTCTGGCTTTAATGACGAGGGTTCCAATAAGGGTGAGTGATGATGATCTCGCCACCTAGGATTATTAATATCAGGACTGATGTAAAGGACATTCAAAGGTTATTTATACTTATAACTTATATTTGATTGAAAGGCGAATGATGCTGAGGATGAATTAAACTGTAATTCAGCTTTCAATTGGGAAGGATTTTGAGGGAATGGTTTGCAGCAGAATGTTGAGATTGGGTTGGTTTGCTACTGATAAATATTGAAGATTGTTTATAGGCAGGCATTAATCTGCCCATGAAGTTGCCTAATCATAATTCCTTATATTTCATCATAACAAAGATCTCTTTTCGCCCTTCTTATTATTATGGAAGTAGTTAAGAGGCTTTGTGGTATAAGATGGACAAAAGATCACCCAAGGTAAGGTGCTGGGTAAATGCACCTAGGGGTGGTTGAAGTTACCAACCTCTAATACCTTGAGCTACAGGGAATCCCCTTGAGACCTTAGCCAGCTGTCCATCAACAACGAGGGAATGATGGGGATTAACATTGAGGGGATGAGATGACAGAGCCGAGGATTACCCAGAGAGGTGTTGGGCTAGCTGTGTGCCTCCCAAAGGTTAATTGAGCCAAGTTGATGTTGTTGGTCTACTTGGTTGGTGGGTTGCCTGTGGACCTGTAGTGAAAGGTATGCTATGGAGGCGAAACAGCAAGGGCCAGCGTTCATTATACTGTTTGGCCTGGCACACTAACAGAGTTCCTGATGTAGCGGATGTAAAATTCGCAACAATCTGTGACCACTTTGAAATTTACTCCATAAAAGTAGGGCCTAAAAGTGCTTGACTGCTCTGATCGCTACAAGGCATTCAATTTGGTAACTGTGTAATTCTTTTCTGCCTTGCTAAATACCTTGGAGTAATACTCAATCAGATGATCTAATTCATTCTTATCTATTTGTTTTAAGGTTGCACCAAGCCCACGTCATGGCGTCAATATACAAGTAGAAGGTCTTATTGAAGTCCAGTTATTCTAATATTGGTGCTTCTACCAATTGTTCCTTCAACTCCGTGAATGCCTGCTCCTGTTACAGGCTCCACTCGAACTTCATCTTCTTTGTAAGCAGGTAGGTAAAGGGCACCGCCAAGTCCGCAAAATGGGGGATGAAATGCCTGTAGAGCCTACCATCCATAGGAACACTTGAACGTCCCTCATACTCTTGGTTAGCTCCAATGCCACAATTGCGTTCACCTTTCCGTCCTGAGGCTTAATTTCAGCTGGGCTGATTTCATGCCCAAAAACTCAAGATGACTCTTAAGAAAAGTACATTTGCTTCTCTTTAGCTTCAATTTAGAAGCTCGCAGATGCTTAAAGACCTCTTTGAGGTACTGCAAATGTTCCTGAAAAGTGGTTTGTAGACAGTGATGTCGTCAAGGTATATCAACACACTAAATAACTTAATATTGCTGAAAAAAATGCGATCCATCACTCTTTGGAAGGTTGCAGGTGCAATTCAGAGCCCCTGCGGCATCCTCTTGGGCTCAAACAACCCGTGGCTGCTGATTAAGACGCATTTCTCCTAGTCCTTAGGGAAAGCTAAATTTGCCAGTAGCCACTAGATAGTCCATGGCCAAAAAGTATTTCAAACCGCCCGGGCGCTTCAAATCATCATTGATGAGTGCAAAGGGTAAAAATCCTTCTTAGTAAACTCATTTAGGCGGCGGTAGTCCATGACAACCCTATGGGTACCATCTTTCTTGCGTACCAGCAGCATAGAAGCTTCTCATGGGCTCTTGGATGGACGGATTAGACCTGCTTTGGCTAACTTATTGAGCTCTTTCATGATGACTGCAAACTCTGTTTTTAGGCATTAGTATGGTTTGGACTAAAGATGTAATAGCTGAACTGGTGTTTATCTTATGGACCTCTCCTTTGCACATGCCATAGTCATTAGGGCCAGTGTTGAAGAAGTCAATAAACTCAACCAAAAGTTCGTCCAACTATTTCTGCTGCTTGGGAGTTACATCCCCAAAACTAAGCTCATTAAAAATTCCAGCTGCATGTACTTACTCAATATATTGGAAATTTTTAGGCGAGACAGTGCCACAACTTGTCCCTTCTCAACTTTGATCAGTTAGGTAGTAATGTTCTTAAGAACAAGATTTAGCTCCTGTAGTAAGTAGTGTTGTAGAAGTCTGGTAATACTCTGGGCTTTTGCTCTCAAATTCCATCTCAACTGGATACTTACAATAGTGTGTCAGGAGGTATCTTAACGCTGATTGACAACGTCACACTTCTTTGGTCCCCTGGGCAAATTTCTATGCTTTAACTTGCACTCTGGAGGAGACCTTCTTCATTGCTCATGGAAGACAGTAGTTGTTTTACACCCTTTTTAGTTAAGTTGTAATAAATTGGATTAATCAATTGATCTGTTTCAACCAAGCAAGTATACTGTTTTCAAGGTTTAACATCCTCATCCTTGAACGCCAGGGGGAGCTGGTAGCTTAAGATGCTAATCATGCTTGTAGTAAAGTCAATCTTTGCCCTAAACTCCATAAGAAACTGTGTCCTGATCTGAAAAATTGTAGTGGCCATTGTCCAACACTACTGCGGGTACCATTTGGACCAAGCGCCCAAATCATAAAGGTAAGGCAAAATAAGCTCCTTAGGCGCGGGTGATGTTAGGTCCTGTGGTATAGTACTTCACATTGTAGTTAATGTCAGCATAAACCTGACTTCTTCATAAGTTTGGAGGTGACAATATTCACTGGAGCCCCAGTGTCCAGTATTGTCAGCACACGTACCTTCTGGATGATAACTTCCACCTTCATTACTCTCTTTTTAAAGGAATTTCCAGTGGCCAGGATGTCAATGGCAGTTTCCTAAAATTGCTTTAAAGTAACAGCGTTTGTTTTGCCTTGGTAGTTTCTTCACCATCTGGTGAACATTATTGAAGTAGACGCGAATAACTGCTCTCGTTCTTCAACTGAATTGATCACTTTGGCAGGCTTATTTACTTGGGCCAAATAGGTATTGGTTGATACAGAAAACTCAGCACCATAAACGCTCAATATAGCCTGTACAGCTTATGTGCTAGGAACCCCTAACACATGGTAAAGACGCACTAGCTAAGTCTTCATCTTAATGGTCGTCCTCACTCTCAGTGTGGAGATCCACCCAATTTATGATATTAGGTATCTCCTCTTTAGGGATTTAATCCTTGGTTTTGGTTGTAACTAAAGGACAGGATCAAGCAAAGTGCCCAGGTAGGTGACAATTATGGCACTTAAATTTTAACGTGGTAAGCGTTCAGGCGATTTGTTTCTCTTCTCCTTGGGCTTTTTAACCTTGTTTTTGGTGACGTAAACACACTTATTGGCTCTTCAAGTGGGTGCTGTAGGTTCCATTGACTTATAAGAAGATTGATACATCCCTTGTAAGTTGAATAGCGCCTCTTTTAATGCTTTAAGAAACATAGCACTCTTGACCGCCAAAGTCATGTGAATTTTCAGATTAGGATGCACCTTCAAAAAGCTTAACAAAACGTTTTTGGCGGTGGAAAGATCCATTGTTCCTGTTATTTATAACTGCTGGGTCCTTAAGGTAGAAATGATAAGTGTAACTTGTGATTGATTTGTTTTTGCTCATATTGATTAACAGAAATTCTTGCTTAAATTTCTGAGCATCATGTTCACTTCAAAACTCAGATAGTAAGACGTTCTTGACTTTAATCCAAGATAATCCAGATCTCAAGCTCACTCTGAGGATCTCATGAGCCTTGCAGCTCATGCATCCCAGTACGTGGCGAGCCTTCAGGGGATTGCTGGCGACATCCATGCTATTTTTGTACATTTGGAGGAAACCAGCAAAGTTCCCTCTCCTGGTGTGTACATGGTCTTTAAATATGGTTTAGAGATTAAATTCTTCTCAACAGGATCAGCGTGCATCATACTTGGCTGAATACAAGTTCTGACTAATTTTTTGTGCACATCTATGAGTGATCACGCAGGGGCCTTCATCTGAGTGATAGATTGAGTAGATGTAGGCTCCGGTGCAGTGAGCACTAGTGCCTTTAGATCTTCAATACTCTTGTACATCGCAACTAGCATTTTGTCATCATGCTCCAAAAATTCTCCACACTTATTTAAAGCAGCATTGTTCTGCCATTATCTTTCTTAAAGGATACAAGTCTCTAATCGAGGTTCCTGAGAGTATGTTCCATTTTTGATAATTGGTGAAGGGCCTCTCACTATGGGTAGTGTGGCAATTCTAGCTATTTTAGCGGTCTTTTTGACACGCTCAATATCATTATGCAAATCATGCACTTAAAATTCCAGGGTAAGGACTCTAGTGCAGACGATATCCTCCTCCCACACCAGGAGTTCAGAGGAATCCTCTCCACTCTCTCCATGATACACCTCTATATCCGCATCTTCATCAGTTTGCTCAGTAGAATTATCATTATCATCACTAGGGCTTGATGGTGCCACCCCTGTAGTAAGCACCAAAGTTAGCGTGCTAACCTTGGCTCAATTAACTTTAGAGGCCAACTCGCTGCTCAGGGGATCTACTCAGTGCATATTAGGCGCCAGAAAACCTTCGCTAGTATCACATTAGATTTTTCTAACCAAACTCTCCTCAGATGCTACCCCTTAGCTCATCAATTTCTTGGCAACTTTCTTGGCTCTTAAAAACTTTTTGACATCTTTGACATTGTTTATATTTGTAGCCTTTATGAAATAATGGGAACCTTTCCAACATATTCCTTGGCATTATCATCACCAAGGTATCCTCGACAGAGTGTCTTCTTTAAAAACAGGTTAATCCCAGACTGGTTAGTGGCTATTACTTCATATTGTTCAATCCCAGACTGAATATTGGCAATTACTAACTTGATACAACACAAGCTAAAGCAGAAAGGATAAACTTGAAAATTTTTAGAAAGTTATTTTTTAGAAAAAAAGTGAAGTCTTATTTACTTCAAGGGGAGGATAAAGATATAAATGAATGAGAATTGTACAATAATAGGAAATTCTAGGGTTTTGATAGAGAATTTTTCAGTATCCTCTAGTCAGACGGCGTCTGACTTCTTCTTTAGCTTGTTCACTCACTTGTTCTAATTACTGTATGCATGAGCTTATTCTTGCAGCATTATCCCTGAACCTGGATGTTCAGAGGCCATTGTGCTGTTTCCTGCTTCCGGTTTTCTGCTTATTGTTGCTTCTGGTAAAATGAGTTGATTACCATATCTGATAATATGAGCCTTGACATTGGGTCAAACAATGGCGCTCTAACAATGCGCCTCACATCATGGCTTTGAGTCAGGTGGGAAATTGGATGACTACCCAATTTGATAATATGCAATTTTGTATTTCTGATACTTTAGCCGGTGTAACTTGGCTTACCATTGGGGCATCATCAGTGTAACTTAAATTATTTTGGCCCCCTGAAGTTATAAAATTGGTTCAAATTTCATAAGACTTTTGGGTGGCGTCATCGTCCTTATTCAATTATCTTCTAAATTGATGGGGTAAGAATTATTTTGCATGACATCATTACTTGAAAAAAACCATTTTGTCCATTGATGCCGATTAAAGGGCCTCTTTCACCCCCATCCACGATGGCCTGGTTGCCAGTATTACCACCAGTTTTGTTGTTGTTATTTTTGTTGTTTAAACTGATTACACTGGTTGATCTCTGACCAGAAGTACCACTTGTGGGCTCATCCGCAAAATTCATAATGAAGAAAGAGGCTTTTTTCTTGCTATCTCACTATCATTCCTAAAAAAATCTATTTTAATTACTGCTTTCAAAATAATTGCTTCAATGGTCCCTGGGTGTATAAACTATATATTTCTGACAAAAGTCATCACAATACTGTTTTTTCATGTTATGATGAGTCATCCATGTTTTTTACTTTGCCAGAACAGTTTTGGAGCCTGGTAAATTGGGTCATCAATAAATTCTTTAAAGTCCCCATTCTAGCGATCATTGTTAGTGGGTCATCAATAAATGTTTTACCAGCTTAAAAATTCACTTGACTGTATGCTGAGTTTCAAATGGTGGTTTAAGCTGTTATATTAGTGGAGTGGTCAAAAATGACAAAGAAGAAGGGTAGAAAGACTACAAATAACAGAAAAGAATTAATTTAGGGTGAGTCAGGATGAATTTCTAAGAAGACTCTATAAACCTTAATAGTAGAATACCTGTGCTTCACTACGGTGTTTTAACTTGCCAGTTGTTAAAACATTTTAGTTTTTATTTTGGTAGATAGCATCAATAAGTTCAAAAACCAAAGACCTATCAAATATTCAACCTCCAACCACTTAACCAAAACCAATTAAGCCTGCCAAATTAACTAAACCATCAATCACTTACCTGAAACTGTTGAGCACATTAAATCAGCCAAAAAATGAACCGACACTCAGCAAAAACCAATTGTTGAACTTAAAAAACAGCCAAAAACTACAACCCACTTATCAAAACTCATGAAACTATTGAATAAAATGACTTTGAAATTCTCAGCCAGATTGTTACGTAATTACTATTAGAAACATGTATGTTTTAGATCTTATATAGACCTATTATTAAATTTATATGATTTTAAAAAATAGCATATTATCATTCCCAAAATTTATAAAGTAGCTGTAAAAAATTTAGGGATTTTGGTTAATTTGTTCGTGATAATATACCTTATATAAACAAATAAACAGAAAGATACTTTTATAAAGAAAAGATTATGCTAATTCTTGTTGATACCTAGTTTAACACAAATTTTTTGTGGGTTTGTAGTTTACCAGATGATGCTAATAGATTTATTTATATTGGTAGATGGCTATTGATAAAATTAAGAGAACAAATTCTATTGAATCAATATAAAATTAGCATCCGCTCAACCAAAATCAATTAAACTTATAGAATTAACTAAAACATCAACCATTTACCTGAAACAGTTGAGTCATCGAATCAACCAAAATTTACCAGCTACCACCCAGCCAAAACCAGTTGAACTTTTAAATAAGCTAAAAACCACCAACTGCTTATTAAAACCTATTAACCTATCAAATTAAACCGAATAATACCAAAATGCTCGGATAAAATGATACAATTACCATATAAATCTTATACTTTTCCCAATTTTTATATAAACTTTTATCTTAATCGTTATATTTTTTAAAAAATTAGCTTATAACAGTTCACTAAATTTGTAGAGTATTTGTACTAATTTGGTGAATTTTGTTTCATTTTTTCAAGAGATAATGTCTTCTCCACATATATATACAACGATTTATATATATATATTAAGATTGAGATAAACACATGAACCACTTAGCTAAAACCATTAGATACCAGATTAAACAATCACTAACTGCTTCATAAAACCTAGACTAAATGTATCAAAACAACCAAACCCCACAAAAACTTACCAAAATCAATTAACTTATCAATTCAATCCATTCGCTAATTGCTTAATTAAAACTGATAAGCTTATTAACCAACACAAAACCACCAACCTCTTGCCAAAACCATTTAAACTATCAAATCAACCAAATATCAAGCTTCTCAGCCATACCATTATAACGATTTCCATTAGAAACATATAAAATTTTCACTTTTTACATATAAAACTTTTTATTACTATGAAAATGAAAATCTGGCTTTGAGGTGCACATGGACCCCTCTCATCCACCTATAGCCAATTTCAAAGCTCTACATGCTGTAGTTTTGTCTGAGCATTGCACACACACATATACACACTTGATTTTATTATTATAGATGATCATGAGCTCCCAATTCATTCCATATTGACTGTCCAGTTGAGGCCTTCATTTTTCTATATTGGCAATGACCTCATGTCTGTATTTATTGGAGTCATCCTTTTTGTAGCTTGAGAAGCTGAGGGTCCAATCCAAAAGTCATCCTCATTGGTTCCTTCACATGTAATGATTCCATTTTAGGCTTTTAAGTGCGCCTTAAAAAGCAGTTTCTTATTAAGAAGGTTTGATATTTTTATAATCAATTTCAATTTGTGAGCAAGAAACTCATTTCATTTATTATCTCAAATCCCAATCAAGCCTCTTTTAAGATTCTGTCAGAGGGGAGCCTATGGCCATAGTAATCAGCCTTGAACTTGGTTGATCACCATCCATTGGGTTACATCAGTAATGCAGTACTCAAAGTTAATCTTATGTATGACACTAAAAGGCCTTAAACAAAGGACGTCAACTTTGTTCTGTCAACCCTGGTTCAATGATGATAGAATAGAACTAGATCCTTTAGCTGGAAAGTTATCAATGAGGGTTGGCTAGAGTTGGAGATGGACATTTCCTTATTGGTAGCTGAGATTATCTCTTTGGTATCAAGGTCTTAAAGTTGTGATTTTTGTTTTTTAGGGCCCTCATAGTTAGTTTGGAGTTAGTCACCAAGGAGTCCAGTAAGGGTTGCACACTACTTGGCAGTTGAGGATTACATTCATATAGGGCTTTGAAAAGGGACAAATCTGATTACTCAATGGTAATTCTTACAATAAGCTAATTAGGCGCTGGGCAGATAGTGGTTCCAGCGCATAGTATTGGAGGCGGCCATCTTCCGCAAGATAGAAACTAGGGTTCAATTAGCCCGTTCTACTGCCCTATTGGTAGATGGGCTATAGTGATGTGGTAAAACTTTGATTAGTACCAGATAGGGAAGTTATTTCCTGGTCTATTTGAGAGTTGAAGGTGAATTCATTGTCCAAAAGTAAAGTTTGTGAGCATCTATGCTGAGTGAAAACAGATCTAAAAATAAAGAAAGACTGTAGCTTTTTCAGTTGCAGCCAGAGCAAAAATTACCTTGACACTTTTTGTTAAGTGGTCTATGACTGATAAGATATACTTTTGGCCATGTAAAATTATGGGAGAGAAGCCCACCACATTAATAACAACATTAAAGGGGCTAGATGATTCCACCACTTGATGTTGATGAGGTGGCTTTCCCAATCTTGTGTATGACAATTTAAAGAGGCCATTTGTACTGCTTGGATAATTTAACCATCTGATCCCACTACCAGAGTTTTCAGAATAGCTTATGAGTCTTATTAACCATTCTGTGTCCCACAGTTTGAATGTCCTTTAAGGATGACTACATATGGGAAGAATAGCATATGTAGGGGAGCTACTTTCCTTTATTTTTTTGTATTGCATCTCTTCTATGATCTGGGTGCCTTTGGTCATATTCTGTAACTCAACTTGAGTTTCAGGGTCTCTAATTTCCATCTTTTAGGACAGCTAATTTGGTCATACAATTGATCCTCCTCAGGCATTAGACGGTGAGCATCAGCTTTCTTGAGAGCCAACCAGCATTTAATGACTTTTCCCCATACAATCATTATGATAAAGTCATATATCAGAAATTTTAGGGCCCATCCACTAATCATCTGTCAGAGTCTTTCATCTGTTATAGCAATTGGAGCGAGGCATGGTTGGTAATGACTGCATAGTGAGTTTCATATAGGTATGCTCAAAAGTGTCTAATCACCAGCAGTACAGCTAGGCATTCATGTTTATTAATCCTGTAGTTTAATTACCCCTTGCACAAATTCTTGTTATAGTACGCCATAGGATGATTGAATTTATTTTTATTGTTTTGTTTTAAGATAGCCCCAACTTCCACATTGATAGCATTAGTGAACAACAGGATTAGCCAATTGAACCATGGTTGAACTAGGATAGGCTTCATAGAGGGTGGTTCTCAACATATTAAAGTCCTTTTCTTGCTCAGGCAGCCATTAAAATGGTATTTCTTTCTAATAAGATAGATGAAAGGTTCAACTAGATCAGCAAACTGAGGAATAAACTAGTTATAGACCCACCATGCCTTGAAACAATTGGATAAGCTGAGTTTTTGGAGACGTGGCATCCTCTGATGGCTACAACTTTGTCAGGAATGGGTGGATCCTTTATTTAAGACCTTATGCCTGAGAGGTTCTATCTCAGATTGATATAAGTAGCATGTTATAAAATTGGCGTTTAATGTTGAGATACGCCATAAGCAATTTTGCGCAGGTTTCACCCACTGAGCAATAGGACCAACTATATGGGGATTGTTTCCCTTGAAACAACAGAAATAAACTTATCTAATAAATATGGAGCAATTGCTCCCACTTTACTTCTTTATTTAATATAGTGAACACTTTGGATCCTTACTTTTTCGCTCAAACTAAAATATTAACAACCTAACCTCCTTAATCATCTCATCTTGTTTGTATCATAGCAACTTCGGCTGATACCACTTTCATGGCTTAGTAATTCACTTCATTGTATATCATTGGTCCCACCAATTTTTCATTCTTTTATTTCATAATCACCTAATTTGAGGCGATTTCCCAACAACCCAATATTGCCTCATTTTGAGGCACTCAAATAATCATACTCATATCAACTCGGCAGATTCCATCTGTTCTGCCATATTGACTTAGGGCCTATCATCCAGTTATATCAGAATCACGATACTACCCCCCCTTGACTGGATGATAATGCTCCTATTGCTTATATGCCCAGAAGAACTTCGCATGCACTTGGTTGATGATCCAACTGCTAGTGGGGTCCTTAATAGTATATGAATCCATACCTGTCTTCTCAATAACTTCAAATGGCCCAATCCAGATACTAGCCAACTTGTGTTTTCACCCAAACCCATGTTGATCATGGAATAGAACCATGTCTCCATCTTTGAACTGAGCTAGGCCACTTCGCCAGACCTGCTCAGCAGCCTGGTTTTTGATTTTCTTGGCTAAGCTGCTTGAGTATGCTTCAGTTTGTAATTTAATCAGCGTATTTGTTAGGGCAGTCAAATAACATTGCGGATCCATTCTGCTGGTGTCCTCTACACAAGTGTATAGAAGCACAGGCAGGGCAGGGTTCCACCCGTAAAGCAATTGGAATGGGATTTTCCACTTGGCAGAATGATAAGTAATGTTATAGGCAAATACCTCAGTAGAAAGGAGGGTACTCCAATCAGAGCCTATCCATAAACAACTTCCGTAGTATGCTTGCCAGGGTCCCATTGACCCGTTCAACCATTCCATTGGACTCAGGGTGATATGGGGTTGTTAGAACCCCGCAGATAGCCATCATTTTGTTGAGCTTTGGAAGTATGTGAGAGATAAAATTAGTGCCGTTGTCAGTAAGGATAAACTACAGGCAGCTGAGACGCTAAATGACGCATTCCATTACAAGCTTAGCTACAGTAACTGCCCAAAATCCCAAATGGCCTGCGCCTCAATCCACCTGGTTAAGTGGTCAATTGCCACCAGGATATTTGGACCAGTTAGCTCCCGTTGGCAGAGGGCCAACAACATCAAGGGAAACCATATGCCAAGCGAAGTGTGGCTTCACTAACTGGTATGAGGTCTTCTGGTGGAATGGCTTTTCCACTTGACACTGGTGACAGGAGGAGATAGTATCAAGCACATCGAAGTTCATGCTTTCCCAGTAATGTTGAGGCTGCAATAATTCCAACATCTTGCACACGCCACCATGCACAGCTGCCCTATGTGCGCTCATGATAATGTTAGGACGTGTTAAGGGTTGCGGAAAGTTTACAGTTGAGTTGCCAATCCGCTTGTACAACTCACCATTCCACTGGAAGGTATTGTCTCGCATTTTTTTCAACGCCTTGATGACTTGGGGCAGCTCATCATTGTACTTTCCGCTGAGCATCTTGTCATACATTATATCTCTCAGATCCGCTTTACCTGTAATAGCTGGTAGCCTCAACAAGCAATCAGCATTCTGGTGTTTTGCTCCTGGTCGGTGAAGAATCTCGGAGTTGTAAGCCTGTAGTTTAAGGGCCCATCATGCTAGATGGCCCTCAGGCTCCTTAAGGTTCTTCAGCCAGTGTAACGAGGCGTGATCTTTTACAAATTTTGAATTTTACACCATGCAAATATACTCTTAATTGCTTGTAAGCATAAATCACCGCTAAGCACTCATGCTCAGTCACAGTATAATTCTGTTCATGGCTATTCAGGATTCAGCTGCAGTATGCCACTGAGTGCTCCTCCCCTCATCATTTTTTTGAGAAAGAATTGCCCCCACATCTGAAAGAGATGCATCCATCTGTACAATAAATTTCTTTTCAAAATTTGGGTAGCGTAGCACTGGTGCCTCGATCAATGCTGTTTGAAGAGTATCAAAGAAGTGTTGACAGTGTTCCATCCATGCAAAAGTGGCATCTTTTTTAATAACTCAAACAGTGGACCTCCAATACAACTAAAGTTAGGCATGAAGTGGCGATAGTAGACAACCATCCCTAAAAACACTTGTATATCTCGTTTACTACTTGGTGTAGTCATCTTCCAAATGGCCTCCACCTTATCTGGTTGGGGCCTCAGTCTGTTGCATCAACTAAAAACCAGAGGTACTCTAGCTGATCCTTAAAAAGTGGCATTTCTGGGGTTTGATTTTGATGTTGGTCTCAGACAACTGGCGGAATACATCAACCAAATGGCTAAGGTGCTCAGAAAATGTGCGGGAGAGATTGTTAATATCGTCAAGGTATACAAGAATGCATGACAGCTTCAAGTTGCCAAGGATATTGTCCATTGCCCATTGGAAAGTAGCCGGGGCATTACACAGCCCTTGTGGCATACGTTTTGGTTGAAAAAGCCCTTTTGATGTGATAATAGCACATTTTTCTTGTTCCGCCGCAGGTAACTCAATCTGCCAATAGCCAGATATTAAATATATTGTGGAGAAGTAACGAGCTCCCCCAACTTGTCCAATGCATCATCAATTCGTGGCAAAGGGCATGATTCCTTTTTTGTAATGCTGTTGAGCTTGCAGTAGTCTATTACTACCCAGTTAGTACCATCCTTCTTTTTGACAATTAGGACAGGGGAAGCCCATGGGCTCTGCGATGGTTCAAGCATTCCTTGCTCCAAAAGTTTATATATTTCTGTTGTGACAACTTCTTCCGCTGCTCTAAATCAGCAGATTGGCCGAGATCTGATGAGAGGATGATCCCCAGTGTCCACATGATGGGTCACTCCTCGTGCGCACCCTAAATCATGATCATCTACAGAAAAGACCTCTTTGTTTTTTGAAAAAGCTTACTCTTGGGCTTTCTGATCTTCTGTTAACCCCATTAAATTCTCACGCGGTACAACTGCCATTATTCCAGGCTGTGTTATGACAGGCAGACCAAATTCATCCAGTGAACCAAACTCATAAATCCTGAGAACCTCCTCATCTGGAATGAAATGTAGATATGCGATGATTTGGTGTCAGTGGATTTGCATTGATTTATCTTAAATAATTGCTACCAAAACCTTGATCTCCCATGCCCTGGAAGTATAATGCCAGGGGCCACATGGGGCTTGAGCCGTGATTGCTGATAGGGCCCAATGACCTCCCCATATAGCCCAGCAGGCACTTCCACCTCTAACTCAGTGCTTATGATTTCTTGGTGTCCAGAGGGAATAGATATAGGGCCAGCAGCTCTAAACGGCAGCCCTTGATATTCATAAATTTGGTGAGGAAGGGCCTGGGTCTTGCTTTTTAGTAGATGATAGTGAACTGAAACCACCCCATCACCATATGCAAGGTTAATGTGATTCATGTGTACAGGATCCTTTGGCTTTCCGCTGGAAGTGAAGTAGATTGGGATCCGCTGCCCCAAAATTTCAATTGTCTCCGGTGTCATATCAACAACAGCCCCAAAGTGATGCATAAAAGCAGTTCCAATTAAAAGGACATAGTTATTGTTTGGTAACGCTATAGCTGGGGCTACAATGTCAATCGACCCAAACTGCAAAGGTAGAGCACTGTATGCTCCTTCAGAGATGGTACTTTCTGCGCCGGTGGTCCCATACAGCATATGATGCTCTACATCAGGCTTTAATGCCAGCTTTGTCACCAACTTTGTGGACACTATGTTGATTGGGGCACCCATTTCAATTATTGCGCAAACTCAGGTTTTTGCTACAACAATGTCACAGTAAGTACACTCAGAGTAAGATTCATCTGATTGTTTTGAAACATGGACATTTAACAGATCTCTTTTTCTAAGGAAGCACATAATACCCTTCCCCACTTTAGGGTATTCTACAATACCATCCACAGGGAGGTCCGTGGCTACCCCTTTTAAATGGAGCGCATCAGCTAATGGATCTGGTTCATCTGTAGAAGGGTAATCGAACAATTGGCAAGCATACAGCTTTGGTTGCTCCTGGGAGCCTGCTTCCGCCATGTCCATGAATTGCGTTTGTGTCAGCACATTTACCCCTCCAACCGGCTGCTGATATAGAAAAGCATCATCATGCTGGGAAACTTCCGCTGAATGTGCAGGAATAGATTCAGATGGGACGTTTTGAGTCAGAATAGCGGAGGTAGAGAGTCCCATCTCTACTACGCTCTGATTTTCCCTGATATACTGCTCCCATGGTAGGTACTGGACCTGAAAATTACAACAACTCCTAGCCAGGTGCCCAGAGCAACCGCATGAAAAGCAATTAACCCCATGAAACCTGCGTCCTTGCTTGTTTTAAAATGGTCCACCTGAAAATGTGGACTGGTATTTGAACAGTGTAACCAGGCCCATTCTGATAGGTGAACTGCTGTTGGCAACTTGGTTGAAAGTAAGATGTGTAATGATAATAAGACCAGGGAATGCCAACCGGGCGCTTAACAGGGAGGGATGATTTCTCAAAATAAACAAGGCTAGCAGAGGAGGCGATAGGTTTCTGCTCTATACTGGGTGGAGGGAAGTTAGCGGATAAATGGTATAGAATTTGTACAAATTTAAGCAAGGGTACATTAACATCTAAATATGGAGCCAAGGCATTAAAAAAATCACGGTATGGTTTCACAGCAAAGGACAACACTAAGCTTATGTCACATTCAGTTAAAACTCCTGCCCCAATTAACACATGTGCTTCTGCTGAGAATCAATCAGCAAACGCAGTGAGGGTCTCATTATGTTGAAACCCAATGGTTGGAAACTCAGCCTTCCGTTGCGCCATTTTTGAAGTTCCTCCAAACAACCACAGCACAGTATCCTTCACTTTTTGATAGGTAATGGAACTGTTGGGAAGATAGCAAGTAACTTGGTCGGCACTCCCAACATCCAGTGTAGGCATTAGTAATTTGGCTTTACATTGATCTGAAGCTCCTTCTATTGCAAACTCAAATTGTTTAAAATTCCATGGATGTTACAATCGCAAATAAATGGAGGCATCTTAATGATACAACATTCTTGCAGAAACTCCTTCTTTCATTTAAGCACATCGTCCAGGGCAATCTTGAGTTCTGCATATTCAACAGTTGCAGCGATTTGAGATGATTCTTTGCCAAAGCAATCCTGATATGACATGACTAGCGACTGAGGAATGTTTACAGTTATTGTGATTGATCAATGGGCCCCCTTTAGTGAGCACCACTGTTATATTATTGGCGTTTATTGTTGAGATACGCCATAAGAAATTTTACGCAGGGTTTGACCCACTGAGCAATAGGAGCAATGATATGAGGATCATTGCCCTTGAAACAACAGAAATTAACTTATCTAATAAATATAGAGCAATTGCTCCCACTATACTTCTATATTTAATATAATGAACACAGCGGATCCTTGCTTTTTCGCTCACTCTAAACTATTAACAACCTAACCTCCTTAATCAGCTCATCTTGTTTGTATTGTAGTGACTTTGGCTGATACCACTTTCAAGCCTTAGTAATTCACTTCTCCATATCTCATTGGTTCTGAAAATTCTTCATTTGTTAATTTTATGATCACCTAATTTGAGGCGATTTCCCAACAACCCAATATTGCCTCATTTAGAGGCGCTTGAAAATTATACTCATCAACTCGGCAGATTCCATCTGTTCTGCCATATCAAATTAGGGCTTATCGTCCAGTCATATCAGAATCATGACATAGCAATTTAAAGTTTGAGCTTGAGGGAGGTTTTTATAGATGATTGTAGACTTCCCAGATGGGCTCCAGTTTTTTGAAGGTTCTTGAAGATACAGTGATGTCATCAAGGTAGACAAGAACATAGGACAATTTCATGTCTCCCAGGATCCCGTCTATGGTGCATTGGATGTGGCGGGCGCATTTCAAAGGCCTTAGGGCATCCTAGCTGGCTTGAATAGTTCTCATTAAAAATATGCATGAACTTTGTTCTACATGCAGATGCCAACTCTAATTTTTAAGTATCTTTTGGAAAGACCCATTGCAAAAAAATATTAGGACTCAGAAAGCAATTAGAGTAGTCATCAATCCATGCAACGAGTAGCTATCATTTTTAGTACTATAGTAGAGCATTTGTTAATCCATCACCACCCTATGGCTACGTCTTTCTATTAAACTAGAAAAAAGTAGAAGCTTAAGGAATACGTATAAACTTCAGGAAACCAGCTTCCAATAACTGTTTGAACTTAACACCCATCAGAGCTTATTCACCCTTTCTCTTCCTATAGGGATGGTATCAGATAGGATTAGTGTCACTAGTCTCAACATGATGTAGAAAGCCCTTCTTTTTTCTAAGATCATAAGTGGTGTTCAATAAATGCTTGAATTGCTCCTCTATTAACTGCTCAACTTATTTCATTGTTCACTGGTTAACTCACGGAAATATAGGTATCAATCAAGGTTTCTGAAGGAGGATAGTTCAGACCAAAATCCCGTAGACTCTCGGAGTTATATGCATTTCTTATTGTTTCTAAAAGCAGTAAGCAAAGAAAAGTGGCTGGATTATTGGGTTCCACAGTCCTAGTTATTAAGTAGGTTTTCCAGCAACACCAAGATAGATCCAGCATAAGTGGGATTTATTATCCCAGGGTAAGTCAGATATTCTTACCAGATGGATGATACACGCCTCAAATCTCCATTGAGTGACCTGGTGGGATACTGACATTTACCCTGGTGTCAAAGCTAACCTGTGAAATAAGTAATATAGTAGTCAACCTTACCAAGTAGATAGACATGTCCTCCTGTCCAATAACTATAATAGGGAGTATCAGTACTGAAAGCCCCTCGCATGGTATTTGCTCCTGTCAATATGATCCTTACTCTCCAAGAGGTAGGCATGAGTCTTACTCTCCACCTGGAACCTTGAGTTTCTCAAACACCAGTAAGACCCTATGTTCCAATAGGGAAAAAACTACTTTTGTAGTGTATGACAATGTAATAGGCAAAGAGATTGGGTCCCAAGGAGGAGGTCATAGCTGTGGTTGTCATGGCGACTAATGAGGTATTAAAGGTTAGCTTGCCAAAAATGTATTGATGTAATTTTTGAGAGCTGTGTGCTAATTACCCTCAATAATTAGCAATAAATGTAAATTTCAACTGGGTTGCTTGCATTTGCTCCCAAGTCTACTGCGCATATTCTGATATTTATTAATATAAACTATTGATATACTCAATAAGATTGGAAATAATATAAAGATTATTGCCCTAGTTGAGCTTCTCAAGACCATGTTGAGTCTTGTGTCCAACGCTTGACTGTAGCTAACGCTCTTATCTCTCTTCACGCAAGAGTAGGTGGAGTAACTAACAAACACTTAGACAAGAGAACCTTTCCCTTAAACTCTTTCCTCAAGAGTTGGTAACTGACAAATAGACAAAATAATCCTCTCCTCTTCCACTCTATCCAAATGTATATAATACCAATTTTAAAACTATCTAAATGCCTATTTAAAGTAAAATACTATTTTTTACTGATTTTAGCACTTCTTTATTTACATGAAAAGCAAGGAATTTATAGGGGTCTGGCGACCAACTCTTCCATTGGAGCTTCATTTGGAAATGGCATCAGTGCCAATGGATTAGCCCTCTGAGGTTGCATCTATGAGGATCTTCCTCATCCGCCTAGTTGGATTACACCACTGACCAGAAATAACCCCTTTTGAATGGATTGCCAAAAGTGTCTCCACAAACATATTCAACCTCAGTGAAGTACCCTAATTAGGCTAGCTACTGTTTAGGTAATGGAGCCTTTACCCAACAAAAGTAGGTCATATTACCTAAAAGGTTAATCTGCGAGTTACTAGCAGAAGCATTGTCAATGCTTTTGACTAAACATAAAACCCTGAGTCATCAATGACAAGCTCTGATTGATTAATGTTATTAAATAACCAATTAGTTAATACCAATTGAAATAAATAGTAAATGAATTGTTAAAATCCCCCCAAAAAATCTAAAGTAATTTTGTAGGATAAAATCATGGCATATTAGCTAATATTGTCAAGGATTTTCCCTCAAAAAAATAGTTATCATATTAGATGATAACTCCCACATCCAATAAAGGTCTCATCCCCTAGTGGGCAAGCAGCTATAATTAATTTAATCATCTGGGTAATATGGGCATACTAAAATCTCAACACATCACCCACTTGACTAGATTACCCAGTAAAAGATAAGAATTTGGGTTTATATGCCGCCTTGGGCCATGGCCATTGTACTTCAATATAACTTCAGCGGAGCTTGGCTCTGTCCACATTCAACGCTTCTCATAATAACCTCACCAACGCGGCTCCTTTTCTTCATCTCTTACTTGCTGCCACCTCTCTCAAGTGCGATTCCTGTAAGAACATGCCATGCCAGGATTATTTTGGTCATCTTCGGCAACAATATGAACTGGTCCACCTCTTTGACCCCAGAATGGGTATCTATGGCTCCTCGTCATTCAAAAGATCTTGTCATCCAGAATAGCTGAGTCCTTGTTCCTTCAAGCGCCTTAGCCCATTTTACAGCATCCAGTTTATACCTGAGAATATTCTGCCAACAATAATCAGCCTTCACATATTCCACCATAATTTATAACTACACTCATCATAGTTCATCCCCTTTCTCCCCACTGAACAATGGAAGTTGGGAACACTTCCAGATTTTCTCAATAGTGTCAATATAATAAAAATCAATAAAACTATAAATATAAAAACTTTTCTTTCTCATTGCAAACACTTTTGCAACCTATTCAATTCAAGACTAAATCTAGTTTGATAATCTCACAGAGGAGATTAGTCTGCGCCCATGTCTGGGAGCAGTTGGGCAAGCAAGGCAAGAGGAGCAGGCGGAAGGCCCGCGGCCTCTAACGTTTGAAAACGCCCCGGAGAATCTGGCAGAATAGAAAAAAATCTCAAAAAACTGGCGGTCACAATTTCCCCAGAGATACTCGCGTGGCAAGCATGATACAACCAGTACATCAACACGCCACACTCCCAGCCACTTTCATCGGTGGAATTCAGAGTCCGTGTGTATCTGGACATCCAAAAAACGGCCTTATGGGAAAAATTTTGTGAAGATGTACACAAAATTTTCCTGACCACGGTGTACGTTGCACCTCACTCCATGTCACATGGTTGGCTGGACCTAGCTTTTGAAAACAAAATAGCAGCAGAAGAGGCTGCAGCAGTGTGCATAGTGGTCAACCTCCCTGAAGGGCAACAGGTTGTCAAAACCAAATGCACCAGATGGACAAAATCAAACCAAATTTTCCTCACATTTGACTTTATGCCTACTACGGTAAAACGTGACATTTTGGAGCAACACCTGAAAGATGGTCTCACCATATATGGCAAAATACAATCTCTCAAAATGCAACATTTCACGCTGATGCCACACCTGTGCACTGGTAAAGCCATCGCAGTTCTGACCCCAACTGAGGAGATCGTGAAGGACCTAACCCAGATCCTGCACTCCACCTTTATTGACATTGCAGAGCATACCACCCACCCATTCCGGGTAACCATGGACAGCGCGCCCCCCATTTGCACCCACTGTGACGCGTTCAGCCATAAGGCGCACGCATGCCCCATCAAGGAGGGTGTCACATTCCAAGAGCACCCCTCGGTGGCCATGGCCAGTGGAGAGACGCACTATGAACCAACCGCAAGCACCAAGGAGGCTTTCCCATGGGGAGCACAAGGCTGCTACCTATTGGTAAAGCCCATCTCCCCACAGGAGCAGAAGAAGGCCAAGCAGGCCCATAGGGCCGCGGCCAAGGAAGTGGTCAAGGCCACCACCACCATCCCATACTCACAATTCCAGGAGGACATGGAGACCTTCACAGTGGAAGCAACTCAGGAATCCACCACCCAATCAGATTGGGAGGCCCATGCCGAGTGGGCCACTCAATCTGAGGATCCGATGGGAGATTCAATCTCACCCAATTACTGCACCCAAGCTTCAGTCAAAACTGACTTGGGACCTATCCCAACTGAAAAAAAATTTTTTGCCCCGCTCAATGGTGCACCGAACTTATCCGCACCGCAAAAAATTCATCCGACGTTGGGAAAACAAAAAGCGAAGGCCAAAGCCAACATGACTCTTTCCACAAAAATTAATAAAAACCCTGATAGCATTGCTGCTAACACCTGCGCTGCTGTGAAAACCCGTGGGGACCTTGAAGAGGCTGGTGGGCCCGGGGGCCCACCCCCTCACACCTAAGGTGCGATGGGGGAAACCTTCACTTTAGGGATGCTGAATATTGCCAGAGTCAAGGCCTCCCCGTCCTGGGCTAGGAAACTGAGTTTTTTACAACACAATTTACCCGTGGATATCCTGGCCATCCAGAAGTCCCACTATCCACGAGGTTCTGAGGAAGCTTGGAAAACAATGCTCCTCTCATCCCTATCCTTTTGGTCGAAACACTGTGGGTTGCTAATTCAGAAAAATAATTTTTTCAAATTCACATCCTCAGGAACATTCCTAAATGGCTGAGTGCTAGTTGTCACCTTCTCGTGGGCTGACGTTGCGCACACAATCATCAACATTTATGCCCCAAATGGTGCACATGAGCGTCGGGAATTTTTCTCATCAGTCAAATCCCTCCCGCTACCCCCCAATTCTTTCCTAGTTGGCGACATGAACTGTTTGCTAACCTCACCAACGGACCGGTGGCCGCCCTCACCCCACGCCCCACAGGGTCACATAGAACTACGCATTCTAAAAGCCACCCTTGGGTTAATGGATGCGCTGCCACAACATGCCCCATTGCTCAAAAACATGATGCGTCCCCACATCCACAATGGCCAATTAAGATCCATGACCCGCATTGACCTTATTCTAACGCCAGCAAAATTCCAACCCCACATCTCCCACTTCAAAAAATGAAAATGGAATTCTCTGACCACCGACTGGTCTTGATAACATACCACTTACCCGTCACAGTTGTAAAGGCCCCACATTGGTGCAAAATCCGCCCCCCCCGAGCTCGTGTCACCAGGATTTTCCATGTGGGTGGAAGAGGCAACTTTGGTGAAATTGTTTGTTGCACCGTTTTGCGCGGACCCCATTTCCACATGGGCAACTTTCAAAGAGGACACCATCCGCCACTATCGCCATCTCTCCTCCAGACACTCACGAGCCACATTGGCGGTTATCTCGCACGTGCTGGTGGAATTGGACCACTTGGAGTCCAACATTCCAGCCACAGGATACAGCCCTGAATGGGGCCAGAAGTGGGCAGAGGCAGCTGCCCACCTCAACGCACTCGAAAGGCAACACAAACATCAGGTTTGTGTCCAATACAGGGCTACACGCATCACTAAAGGTGACAAGTGCACCGCATACTTCTTTAAAAAAATTTCGCACCACGCCAGAGCGTGGCCTGCACACAGGTGTAAAGATCGGATAATTCCATTGTGGACACACCGGCTGAAGTGGTGATCAAAATGCAAAAATATTACTCCAAGTTATACTGAGCCAAACCAATTTAGCTGGCCAAAATGGCAGAATTTCTTGACTGAGCTCATATCTGAAACATTTTCTGATACCCGGAAATAATGAATTTAATTACTCCAAATGAATTATGGACAGCCATTCGCGGTACGCCAAACCAAAAATGCCCAGGCCCAGATGACATTCCATATGAGTTCTACAAAAAATATTTCAAATATATATCCCCATTGCTGCTAGCCTCACTCAACCAAAGCATGTTGGAAATGCGCCTCCTACCAGGAGGACATGAGGCCTTTACTGTCACACTCTTCAAGAAAGGGGATAAGCTTGACTTAGCCAACTGGCGCCCCATTTCCCTAAAAAACACTGACACCAAAATTTTAACAAAAATCATGGCTAACCGTTTAAAGACTGTAGCATCTGCCACCATCTCCCCAGAACAATTCAGTTTCATCCCCAGAAGGTCGATTTGGGATAACGTGCACTCTGTGGCTAATGTATGTCAGTCCACAGCCTCTGGGGCACTTGTATTCTTGGACCAACAAAAGGCCTATGATAGAGTAAACTGGGAATACCTTAGGGCCTGCCTCCATCAATTCCGCCTACCCCCCGCTTCATAAACTGGGTGATGCTGCTCACAGAATCTGCGACAATGGCAGTGCGTGGCCCAGGATTCCTAACGGAAGTAGTCCGCCCTCAAAGGGGCCTGCGACAAGGGGACCCCCTCAGCCCACTCTTATACAACTTCAGCCTTGACCCACTACTGCGAAATGTGAATGCCCACCTCACTGGGGTCCATGTGCCAGGCCAAACCCCAGTCAAGATGATGGCATTTGCAGATGATTGCGTGGTGGTGGTGTCTAATAACAAAGATGCACGTGCGCTTGAAGCCCTCATCCAGGAATATTCCTGGGTAAGCAACGCGGCACTGAACACCTCCAAAACTGAAATCATCCTCCTTGGTCGGTTTCAGAACTGCTGGGCCCCAGCAATTAGTTCCCAACCCGGCCCATCTGCTCGCCCACATCCACGCCTTACTAACTCAACACACACCGCTCCACTTGTGCTCCCCTTCATGCCAAGTCCTACCATAGGACCGGTGCGCCATCTGGGCGTGTGGATGGAGGCAGGCGGATACGCGTCAGCAGTAGTGGAGTGCCATATTCTGGACAACGTGATGAAGCGAATCGCCTCTCTCAGAGCCCACCCTACTACCCTCACTGGCAGGGTTGTTCTTGCCAACTCTATGCTCCTATCCAAAGTCTGGTTTAAAGCCCACGCCATCCCCTTCTCACCAAGCTTCTTCAAATCCCTGTATGCTTTGCTGCAAGGATGGCTTTGGTCAGGCCGCCCTCCACCAGTACGGCTGGAGGTCATGTTTGGCCCTCATCATCAAGGTGGCATGGGCCTGCTTGACTTCAAAGCCCATGCTGCCAAGATCCTGGGCACCTGGATCGCGGCTGTCACCGCTCCTACACTCCCATCCCAACACTGGTCTTACGCGGCCCACTCCAACTTCTCCCGAGCCTTGGGCCTCAACAATCCATCAAACCCCCACTCCCTGATGAAATACCTCGCATCACACACATCGGCCACAGGTCCTCACGGGACTAAAACCCACTACAAACGAATCCTACTCTCCATGAGAAGCGCAGAGTGGAGAATTTGTATTAGTGGACATACAACCCAAAGAGGCCGCCCCTCTCCTCAGTTCACACAAGAGGTACAGGGGCTACCAATCCATGATGGCATGATCCCCATTCGACCCCAAGTCCTATCCAGGGTGGACTACCTGGACATGATGGACATCCCTTATTCCACTGAGACCCAAAAGACTATCTGGAAATACGCACACCATCCTCTGTTGCAGCCTCAAGTCTGCTTCCATGTGTGGCGCTGCCTGAGGCGGGTGTATCGTACAGCTGAGCGCTCTAACGCTTTACACTCATCCTGTGTCGTGTGTGGCCAGTATGGAACGCTGTTCCACCGCCTGGAGAAGTGCCCCACCTCTAAAGTGATATGGCGCGAAGTCCAACGTCTGCTAGGCCAGGATCAAACGCATCCCTTCAGTCTATCAAGAGATATGTTTGCTTAATCAATAGCCTCCCCCCTTCCACCCTCCCTCCATGCTCCGGTGGTTGCAATCGCCATGTGGACTATCCACACGATTGTCTTGGATCCATCGCTGGCTCCATCCCCACCCTCCCAGAAGCTGTCCACAGATTCTGGGCTCATTTGGTGGACCACTTTCAAGCGTGGATGTTTGGTTATCTCCCACCGCGTCGCTGACAGCTGGTCTCCTCCTGGTTCCCAGCCTGGTTCATCAAATCAGACCCCTTTCTCCACACGTGCTCAATAGTGGCTACGGCCCCTTCACACGTTCCCTCCCCTCCCCATAAGTGGCGTTCCCGCTGGCAACAAGAGATAGCATCGCTTCTCTGGGGTGCCTCCCCTGGTACTAAGTTTATCTTTCCTGAGTCATATTCGAAAGTGTCCGTCCCATGATCAGCCTTCCCCATAATAAATTACAAAATAAAACTATAAATATAATATAGTTTTTGATTTCTATTTTTTTGCAAGGATAATTTCCTTATAGTAAATATTTTTCATATTTTTATCTTTTGTAACTTTTTATGTTTTTTATTATTATTTATCTTTTTTCTTAATTTGTTTTTTTATTAAGTCTAATAATACAAGTATTTAGCATGGACTTGATTCACTATATAATCATCTGCGATATTATTTTTCCTATAGGCATCAGTCACTGACTTGGCCGTAATTTTAATGAACCTGACCATAGGGCATTCAACTTGTTTCTTCTTTTAAATCCATTGGTATCATAATAGGCTACTCTATCTCCCACATGGTACTCTTGTAGTGCTAAAGGGTTCTTATCATCACTTTTCTTTGCTCTAATTTTTTTCTTCAGAGTCTCAAATGCCTGAGATTGAAAATTGATCATAATATTAGCCATCTGGGATAAATATTACTCTGCACTTATCCTCAAAGCTTATTCCATGGTGAAATATAAAATAGGCGGTAGTGCAGCCCTTCATCCATATAAAAGTTTGAATAGCGTTTTCCCTGTCACCATATGATAACTTATATTATAAGCAAAGGTGAATGAACTTATATAAGATCCCCAAGAAGAAGTTTATCTTGCTACCAATTTCTCAGCATTGTGGCTAGAGTTCCATTAACTCTCTCTACCATTCCACTCATTTCTGGCTGTATCTAATGGACACCACTTTGGATTCTCATTAGTTCGTTCAGTATTAGAATCACATAGAATGTAAAGTTAGTTCCATTAATGCTTAGTAATACTTGTGGGCATCCATGCTGGTATACTACTTGGTCCAGTATGAATCTCACCATAATTGTAGCATCTACTCTGTTTTAGGCTTTCATCTCAATCCGTCTAGTCAAATGGTCTACCGTGCCTATTATGTACTTTACTCCCCCAGTAATAACACTTAAGGGTCCAACAATAGCTATTATAACCATGTTTAAAGTGAACCCAGGGCATACTAGCCGGTAACCCATCACATTCTTGTGTAGCTTTTGGAACTGACATTCCATGCAATAGGCCATATAATCCACTAAATCATATTTGACTGTTTTCCAATAATATAACTGGCATAACTGGTCCATGGTTTCTACTTAGGCCACCATGCCCACAGACTTTGAGCACAGCTTAACTGAATTCCAATTGTTCCAACAGTTTAAGAAATAAATACCATTTTCCATCAACAACTTATATAGCTGTCTGTTCTTAATTTTTGTGTTTTCATAGCTTTCTTCAGCACGCTCTAAGTTTCTTGGGGTCCATACCCAATATTCCCATTAAATAATATGCTGTAATAATTCATCAACTTGATGATACATAAACTGAATGACAGTAATATTTATAGTCCATCAGCATTCTGATTTGCTGCTCCTGCTTGGTGTATAACCTTGAAGATCATAGACTTGTTGTTTCAAAGCCCATTGAGCCAGACACTCCTATTTTACCCCAAGTGTTATGTAATCAGCATAGAGACAGATAGTCAGTCACAACTTTAAAATGTGTCCATATATACACACTCAAAATTGTTTGCAGGCTTTATCACTGTGAGGCACTCACACTCTGTAATGGTGTAGTTCCTTTTCACTGGCCAGTACTCTGCTCACATACGCCACTGGATGCTCTTTCCCATCATTGTCTACTTGACTTAAAATGGCGCTGATCATTGTTATCAAGGCATCAGTCTAAACAATGAATTACCAATTGAAACTTGTATATTTTAGCTCAGGACTAGTCATCAGGTATCTTTGTAACTCATCAAATAATCGTTAGCCTCATCATTCCACACAAAAGCTTTATTTAAATCCTTCAATAGTTGATTAATGGTTTGAAATTACAGCAAAATACGTGACAAATTGGAAATAATAGCTGATCATCTCAAGAAAAACTTGTATACCCAAACACTCTTCAAGATCAACACTCGCTCAATGGCCAAATCTTTTGCGTTTACAGTTGTAATCCGCTGAAGTTTATTACAAAGCTATATATCAAGCTCTTTTTTGAAGAAATGTTATTTCCTTAGTTTGCTTTTAATAATTGGTGTTGTTAGGCATTTGAACACTTCCTCCAAGTGCTCCAGGTGATCATTAAATGTCCTGCTAAATATGATGATATCATATAAGTATACCAAAACCAAGACATTTTTAAATTACTCAGAATAGAGTCCATTGCCATCTAGAACGTCGCTGGCGCGTTGCACAATCCCTGTGACATTCTCATTGGCTGGTATAATCCTTGTTTGGTGATTATCGCACAAACTCTTGATCCTCTTTTAAAAACTATTTGCCAATATCCTGAGATCAAGTCTATCACTGAAAGATAAATGGCTTCCCCCTAGAAAATCAGTTCATCTTCAATTATTAGCATAAGATAGAATTCTTTTTTGTGATTTTATGCAACTAGCTTCATTCAATTACTACACAATTTAATCCATCCTTTTTTTACAATTATAATTGGACTTGCCCATGGACTTGACAATGGAACTAGGCTACAATACTCAACTATCTTGCTGGTTTTTACTGAGTACTGATTCAGCAGCCCTAGACTGGCAGTCAGGTCACATTCATATTGGCGGATATTCCCCAGTATTGACCTTATGGATCACATTTTAGTGCATCCAAGTTCATGATCATCATGGTCAAGTATCACCAGATATCTTTTCATAATCTAGCACATCTTCTTGCTGTCATTATGATAATCTAGTTAGTTTCTCATGATGAATTAGTACGTTAACACTTTTGGTAACATCTGCCAGTAAACTCATTTTAATTAACATTCCAAAGTCATGGAATTCTTTTAGTTCAGCCATCAGGATCAGATGCACAAATGTAATTAATTTATTTTTTACCACTTTTATTGGTTTCACACCCAGATTGGCCATTAGTACTCATATTTTACTGTGGCTTGTCACTATGATCCCCAGCACTACCCATGGCTCTGACCTTGATCTATTCCATGTCAAATGACTCTCCATAAATTGCTCCAGGATTTCTAGTGTTAAACCTGTGTTAGCTATTTTTGCATTTCCAGTGGAATGGTATTTGTCATTTTCATCTACAATGGTATCCCACTGTTTTCAAGAATATCCTTCCGCATTTCCCTACATTTTCATCTGACCAACTTTTAATGGATAGGAATTATGCCGTCGTTGTAAATTAATTTATAAAATTATTCTTTTTTGTCAGTGGAATCTCTCCTCTCTGCTGGTAGACATTTAAAAAGTTTTGATTAAAATTGTTAGGGTATTCTTCTCAAAATCACACATGCCACCATACTTTTTCAGGAATTTAGTATCAATGAGTATGTCATAATTTTGATTTGCCAAAACTATGGTGAGAACTGATACCACCAGAAATCTGAACTGGAGAGGTAGTGCACTGTATGCTTCAAAAGATGTTATTGTATCTGGTCCAGCATTTCATACTCTTTCTGGTGCTCTAAATCTGACAAAATCTTCATTAGCTTCTTTGATTTTCTTAAAATGATGTTATAGGCGCTCCATCGTCAATAATACCTGTATTCTTACACAATTGACTATTTTGTCCGAATATGTACACTCAGAGTATTTCAATAAAGTGTTTACTGAGTGAAATGTGGTACTATTGACTGAATTAAAAGTATGAATTAATTGTGCGGATAAATCAGGGATAGATTCTTTGCTAGCTTTAAAGGGAGAAATGCATCTGCTTCATCAAATCTCATATTGAGTAGTCATCCCTGATTTCAATGGTTCTGATCTTTTCCGCAATCAAAGAGTATAAGGCCAATCAGCTTCTTTACAATTTCAGGGTCAAAACCTTCACTTTTGCTCAGATAATTGTGTTCATGTTCAAATTAACCACCTGGTAGAGCGGATCAGGTGAAACTTCGTCTATGAATAAATCAGAAATATTAGTGTCATCTTCAATTATGTCAGGAGGAACAGGTTTGATAATAGTTTAGATTGTTTTGTATCTATACTTCTTTTCCTTTTCCCAAGACTTAGCCAGTATCCTTTTCTTCAGCCTGAAGTAAAGTAACTTGCTCCCTAGGCTCCTTATTCTGACGCTGAGCGACTGTGTCCAAGTTTTCCACATTGGTAGCTGCGGATTTGATTTCTAACCCACATTTATGTCCTTTGACTTTTTTCCTACTATAACTTGATTCTTTGTTCTTTATTAGGCTCATAAAATTCTATGATATCCTGAGTTCCTGTAATATGAATTTACAGGTTTTATTAGGTGCTTCAAATGTTGCTCCTAGCATCATGAGATGATCCACCATCTGTGATGTAGAAGTTTGGTTCAAAAGTTCTAATGCCATAATGTGATGCAACTCTCTGTAGGGTGGAAGCGCCGTTTTCATTGATATGCGCGCATCATAGACTGGTAATACTTTTGCACCAGCCAGGTTCTGCGATTCCTGATAAAATTGGTCATTGAAAGCTTCCAATGTTTTGTTATTTTTAATTAAATACCGTTAAACTTCTATTTATGGTTGGCTATAGAATAGGACTACCAAACTCAGTCATATGGCCTCCTTGGCGTCGCTTTATGTCCAATTGTCCCCATTAAGATGGGGTAACACCAGATTTTGAAAATTGGCTTCTAAGCAGTTCATTAAATATACTGCTTTCTTTCAGTTCATATATCCAAACATAGTCATTTCAAAAAGGCGGAAAACTGCTGATGCGTTATCCCAGTGAAATGTTGGTGATTTCATCCTATTTTGAAATTCTTGTCACTCCACTGTCAGGGGATTCCTAACCTAGTAAGCTGACTAGCAATAGGCATAACTTCAGGAGTCATCTTCAAATTTTTTTGAAAGATTTAGCATATTCTTCGTAGGTTGTACTTTTCTGACTGGGTTTTTGCGCGCATTATTGTTAGCTTCATTTGCCTCCATTTGAGTGCAATCACACTTGTGAATTTTGAGTTCTTCTAAGCATTTTAACAAATTGTGTCATGCCTTCATGCATCTGTTAGAAGCATTCTCTGTCTGCTTTTTTATTAAGATTTTTGAAATAATATTTCTTTGATTAATTTGGTCTCCTTCCATTTAATTGGGGTGAACTTTCCACAAAGATCACTTTTGACCTTTCCAACTTGCTCAATCTCCACCTTGATTTTATTTACTCATTCTTCTAGAGCATCAATGTTGGCTTGTGCCACTGAATTAAGCTCAGTCTTGTTGATAATATCCAATTCTGTCCAGAGTTTCCTAAGTTTGCTTTTGTGTGACTTATGCTGATACGTTCTACTATTAAATTTGGCTTGGAAACTTAACTACCCCCTGTAGTATGCACCAATATGTAGATTTTTGAGAGATATGTACTCAATTATCCTTAGTAAATAGCACCAAATTAAACTTTTCAACTGGATTGCTCGCCTTAGCTCAAAAGTCTACTGCACAGATTCTGATATGTGCATTGATATAAAATATTTATATATATAAAAAGATTGGCAATAGTATGAAGACTAATGATCTGATTGAGCTTCTCAAGAACAAGTTGAGCATTGTGTCCAACTCTAGACTTGTACTAACTCTCTTCTCTCTCTTCACGCAGGAGCAGGCGGGGTAACTAACAAACACTTGTACAATGGAGCCTTTCCCTTAAACTCTTTCCTCAAGGGCTGGCAACTGACATATAGATAAGAAAATTCTCTTCTCTTCCACTCTATTAAAGAGTATACAATAGCAATTTTAAAACTATCAAAATGCTATTTCAAGTGAGAAACTATTTTTTACTATTCTTATTAGTTCTTTATTTACATAAAATTAAGAAATTTATAAGGGTTCTAGAGACCAACTCTTCCATTGGCGCCCTACTGGGAAATGACAGCCGTTACCAATATATTAGCCCTCTCAGTTTACACCCATGATGATCTTCTTCATCTGTCTAATCAAATTTCACTTCTAACCAGAAATGCAACTATTCTGGTTGAATTTCTGAAAGTTTCCCCACAATCTCATTCATTATTATAGGAGTACCCTAATTAGGGTAGCAACCTGTTTAGGTAATGGAGCCTTTACTCAACAACATCGTCACATTATCTAAAAGGTTAAAGTGCAAGTTACTAGAAGAAGCATTGTCAATGCTTCTTAACTAAACATAAATCCCTGAGTCATCAGTGACAATATCTGATTGACTATTATGATTAAATTTACCAATTATTTAATTGGCAATTAACCACATAGTAAATGCATTGTAGGGGATCATCCTCAGCAAAAATAAAGTAATTTGGCGGAATAAAATTCAACATATTAGCAATTTATTGTCAAGGGATTTTCCTTGGAAAATTAGTTATCATCTAGAATGATAACTCCTACATCCACTAGAGGATCTCATCCCCTAGTGGTCAAGCAGCTATATTGTAAACAATTCAACTGGGTAATATGGGCATACTAAAATTCAATTTAGGTAACGAGAACTAGGCCCAATGAATCAAGTGTATCGAGGCCAACATCCCATATTCCATATAATGTGGTAAGCAGGAGCTATCTTGATGTATTTTATCAATTTTGACATGATGACACAAATGGGGTGGAGCCACTGTATTAATGTGAAATAGTTACCTATAAACTCAAACACCAACTTATTTTAATAAGCTCCAAAAATTATGGCAAGGTAAGAAAATAAGGGATTCATTGGAAGAAGAGTAAGCAGTATTTGGTTCTTAATTATCAGGTAGAAACAATTTTTCTCTCCTAGGTACAGCAGCATCAGACTCAGCATGTGCTGACAAGGGTTCTTAACAGTACATGGATGTCATCAGAATACACATCATCTCTAATTATAATTGCCTTTTTCACGCCTCATCATTGAGTCTCTTCTAACAGTTCTTAGTGTTATGGCGGAATCTATTTAATAAGTGCATTGAGGTTTCAAATTCTTCAAGTTCTCAAGTACATGAATAAAAGGTCAGCTGGGGAGGCTGAGGCAGAGATATTCAAATTAATTTGAAAGTTGGAATCTCATTAAGGGATTTTTTGATTTCTCAAATGCAGGTGATGCTACTATTGCACCCAATCATATATAGTTGTACTTCAGTATAAAAACCCAAAGCAGATACCACAGCAGGTATAGCATCATCCAATGTGATTCAATTTGTGGTAACCAAAGGCTGTATTGATTTTAGAACTGGAAAACTCTAACGGAATTTCTCCTTTGTTCAAACAGATAGCCAAGTGTTGCGATTCCAATATGACTGGACGATAAGCCCTAAGTCAATATGGCAGAATGAATGTAATCCGCTGGAATTGAACCAGTACTGGTAATCTAAGTGCTTCAAAATGAGGCATTCAGTGAATTGAGAGGATTTATGCCGAGATTTGAGACAAATGAGAATAATTCAGAAAGGGAAGCAGAAAAGAAGAGTATAAGCTGAGGACGCATCTGGCTGGGGGGAACCAAGGTATAAAAGTCTGATGGAAGATAAAAGGTTTTAGAGGTTTTTATGTGAGGAGGAGCGCAGATAAAAGCTGCGATTATATTATAATAAAGGTGGAAATAAGGGGCAATAACTCCATAAATATTTTATTAAGTTTATTATACAGATGGCGATCTTCATATCATCCAATTTGGTTGCTCAGTGGCTCATACCCTGTGCAAAACCAACTCAGCAGAATCAAAACCAAAATGCTGAGAATTAACAGTGGTGCTCACTACAGGGGCCACTAAGCAACTGTAGTTGGAGGAAACCAAAAGAGCCAATTACTCTACAATGATGAGTCCTCCTCCATTCCAAAGCAAACCTGCTCACAGAATATAAAAAAAGAAGTTCTTTTTTGAATACAAGCTGTGGAACAGCACCTGAATGAAGAAAAGGGAGTCCGCCAAAAATTGCAACAACAATATGGAACGCTGCAACAAGAAATCCAGTTAATCAACAAACAGTTTGTGGAGCTTACCAGAGCTGGGGGGAACGGTGCAGTCAGTGGCAATTTGGAGAATGAACGTTATGACTCCACTAACGAATATTCTTCCAGTAATGACATGTATACCCTGCGCGACTCTACCTCCTTTGAGTTCATCATGTCAGATTTGAGCTTAACCGGATGGCAAACCAATGCGCCTGGTCCCTGCAGCAGAAGTGTGGAACAAGGCGAAGCCGTGAAAATTGAGAGCTTACCTCCTTTTAGTTGTTATGGAAACCTACATGGGTATTTTAAGCAATTCAAATTCGCCATAGAGGGGGTTTCTGATCAATGAAAAGTGAAACTGTTGCTATCTGCTCTTGATGTAGACAGCACTGGTCAAGTTATTTGCTACCTCCCAAACAGTTTGGCATCCTATGAAGAAATTAAGGTGATTATTCTTCATTTTTTTGGGGTGCATCCAAAATGGCTCAACGAAAAGCTGATTTTCTGACTATACAATTTCACCAAGATGAAACCCTGTCAGATTTTGCTGAACGTTTCTTGGCGGAAGCACATGTACTAATCAGAGCCAACCTTTTATCT
The DNA here is from genome assembly GCA_022478985.1 of Massospora cicadina. Taxonomy (NCBI): domain Eukaryota; kingdom Fungi; phylum Entomophthoromycota; class Entomophthoromycetes; order Entomophthorales; family Entomophthoraceae; genus Massospora; species Massospora cicadina. Next base: position 9,420 of record JAKSZP010001989.1, on the reverse strand, counting down.
GCTGAGGATATGGGTATTGTGATGACGATGGCCATCAAACCATATCAGGAACTATCTAATGCTATGTCCCACGTGTTGAACAAAGGAGCAGGACTTATTCAGATTGTAAATACTTTACACTGACTATCAGCCACAAACAGCACCCCTAATATAGCCTGCAAATTTCTGTTACTTCCGCACCAAAGACTTCAGAGTATGAACTACAGCAGCTATGCTATCATCCAACAGAACGTATTTGTTTGCCATACCGTTCTGCGAATTCTTTCCAACCTAGATATGATCTGCTGGCTCATTCCCGACCTTAGAACCATACCGTTAATCATTGCACTGGTCTTTCAGCTGCAGGTTATATATGCAAGCCCTTCACAAATACTTGCTTCCAAAGCAACTGGAGGGAACATTATGTGGCAAACTGCCCTAATAAAAACACAATTAGCTGTGTGACTGACCGAGGAGACCCCGCAGGGAAAAGCTCAAGCAGAGTAGAGATGGGACGCTCCTCCTCCACTATGTTTAATCCACTTGTCCTTAACGAATCCCTCACTCCTAATTGGGAAGAATTGAAACTCAATCCGATGAATTATTATACCAATAGCTTCCATTGGAAATCTCTGCTTCTAGGTCCCAATGTATAGATTCACCCTCAAACTCTGTGTTTCGCCAGGAAGCGCTGAAGACATATTCGTGGCAGATCTTGGAACAGACTGGCACAAGTATCAAAGATCTGTCAATGGCTGCTACTTCTTTGGTAGGAGTCCACAATGCCATTTCAGTGGAAAAAATCATTAATGAGTACCCACAGGTTGTCAAGAGCATCTCCTCTTTCTTAAGTAACAGTAAGCTCTTGGATGTACACGCAATAAACATTGATGGTTCCTCTTACTCAGAATTTACTTATTGTGACATTTTCATCCAAAATACAAAAATCCGGGCTATCATCAATACTGGAGCCCCTGTGAACATAGTCTCTACCCAGTTGGTGGCTAAGCTCCTGCTCAAACTGGATGTGGATCATTAAGTAGTATATGGAACTGTGGGGACACATAGCACTGTATCTGAAGGTGCTTATAGTGTGCTGCCCTTACAATTCAGGTCCATCCAGGCTTCCGCCCCAGCTGTGGTTCTTCCAAACAACAATTATGATATGCTAATTGGTGCAGCATTTATGAGGAAATTTGGTGTCGTGATAGACATGGTGGAGGAATCACTTTACATTTTAGGGCAACAGATTCCTGTTTATTTTACTCGTGTGGGATCCCAACGGATTTGTTTCATTCTAGTCAAATCAACCTAGCCTACAGCAATGGAGTAATCCCTGTTCACTATCGATGACTGAAGCTAGTAACTAGGATCCTTCCCAACCAGATCTATGAATACAATTGAATTCTTCTTTGAGCGGCTAGTGATTGTAGTATACCATCTGGGCACCAATGCATAGTAGGAACTGAGCTCGAAATTGATGTCCCAAAAGGGCTTTTTAGTGAAATTATGGCGCCTTACCAACACTCTTGGCTTGAGCCACATGTGGCTCCAGGGTTTCTGCTACCTGGGAACGGAGAAGTGAAAGTGCTTCTCGCAAATTTACAAAAAGAGACCATAACAATCAGGCGGCACCAAGTGGTGGCGTACTTACACTTTTCTCCTAAAGAAGAGGTCCGCTGTATCCATGATTTTGGCTTGTGGGAGGATCTTGGACTATCAACAAGCTCTCCACTTGGCGTATTGAATGTGGTTCCATGGGAAGCGCTGACTGGATTATCAACGGAACAACAAGAACAGGCTATGGCGTTATTTGAAAAGTATTGGGATATTTTTGCATCTTATGATCACGATCTGGGGTGCGCTCAAGGGGTGGTACATCAGATAGATACTGGGGATCACCCTCCCATTTGTTCACGACCTATCAGACATTCTAAAGCAGCGGAGGAAGTTGTTTCTGATGAGGTGGATAAACTTATCGAGCAAGGGATGTTAGAGCCATCGAATAGTCCATGGGCATCACTGGTGCTCATAGTAAAGAAAAAAGACGGCTTGAATTGGGTGGTTATTGACTATTGCAAACTCAATAATGTAACAAAGAAGGATTCCTACCCTCTTCCGTGAATTGACAATGTTAGATCAATTAGGAGGAGCGAACTATTTCTCAGCCATGGATCTGACCTTGGGGTACTAGCAGATTGAATTGCCCTCAGCAGAATGAGAAAAATGTGCCATCATCACGTCAAAAGGATTAATTCAACCTACTCGCATGCCACAAGAGTTGTGCAACGCCCCAGCTACATTTTAGCGTGCAATGGATACAATTCTAGGTGATTTAAAGTTGTCCTGCGTTTTAGTCTATCTTGATGATATCAATGTGTTCTTGTGGACGTTTACTGAACTTCTTGGCCATTTGGTTAAGTGTTCCAATGCCTCGCTGCTGCTAATATCAAAATCAAGCCTCAAAAAGGCCATTTCTTTAAAGAGCAATTGGAATACCTAGGGTTCGTCATTGATTCAAATGGGCTTAAACTGCAGCCAGCTAAAGTGGAAGCGATAAGCAAGATGACCTGCCCAGGTAGCAAGTGGGACATTCAGGTGTTTCTGGGGATGGTTGGGTATTACCGCCAATTCATTCCCAATTTCAGTTGCATTGGGGCCCCACTTTTCAAATTGCTGAAGAAAAACGCTTCCTTTGATTGGACAGAGCGATGCCAGAATGCTTTCAATGTATTGCGCACAGCGTTAGCAAGCGCATTTATATTGCAATATCCCAATTCTAACAAAAAGTTTATAGTGCAAATGGATGCCTCTCTCTCTACTATAGGGGCAGTATTATCTAAGCAGGATGACGATGGCGTAGAACATCCTGTCGCCTTCTGTAGTCGAAGTTTGAGCTGTCATGAATAAAACTATACCATTACTGAGCGAGAATGTTTAGTGGTAATTTATGCTTATAAACAGTTTCATGTATACCTACATGGGGTACAATTCTGAGTTGTAACGGACCATGCTTCCTTGCATTGGTTGCAGAATCTGCGTGAGCTGGAAGGGTGACTTGCACGTTGGGCATTAAAGCTCCAAGAATATGATTTTGAGATTGTAAACCGCCCTGGAGCTAAACACCAAAATGCGGATTGTCTCTCTAGGCTGCTGACAGTCGCAATCACAGTGGATCTAGCTGACATAGTGTATGAGAAGATGGTGGTAAAAAAATACCAGGATGAGCCGCCGCATGTGATCAAGGTATTAGATGGTCTTAGGGCGGATACCTTTCTATGTGAAGGAGAACTATATAAGCGGATTGGCGACCAGACGTTGAGTTTCCCTAAGCCTTCAGGCTGACCTGCGATAATCATGGATGCTCATCGGTCTGTAGGCCATGGAGGGTTGCGGAAAACACTGGAGATGTTGCAATCCCAGTACTACTGGGAGAGCATGCATTATGATGTATTGGAAACAAATAGTTGTTGTCATCAGTGTCAAGTAGAAAAACCTTTCCGCAAGAAAACCACCTGCCAACTAATGAAACCCTGGTTTTCTTGGCACACCATTTCCATTGATGTAGTGGGACCTCTGCTGAATAGTGCCAATCGATCAAAGTATATAATTGTCGCTATTGATCACTTGCCTCAATGGGTGGAAGCCAGGGCTATTATGCAACTTGGGTGCGGCCACCACTGCCAAGTTCATTATGGAGTGCATTATACAGTGGCATGGCTGCCTACAGTTCATTCTGACGGACAACGGAACCAACTTCACTTTACATATTCTGCCAAAGTTAAATGAGTTGATGGCAATTCGCGGGGTTTTGACCACCCCATATCACACAGAATCTAATGGAATGTTGGAGCGGGTTAACAGAACACTCGTGAACACCCTCCATAAATTTGGTAAATGATTGACCCTCAGAATGGAGCGCCCTCCTACCCATGGTGGTATTTTTATATAATAACAGCTATCATTTGGCCACTGGTAAGAGCCCATTTCAACTGCTGTATGGTCGACATCCAGCTCTGCCTGCCTTGCTATATTCATGTGTAGAGGACACTGGTGGGGTGAATCCTCAGCGATATCTTAATCAACTTTCAGATACTTTGATCAAGTTGCAAACAGAAGCCTACTCCATTAGTCTAGTGAAGAAAATCCGCGACCAGGCAGCTGACCAGAAGCGCTGGAGCAGTCTTCCATTGTTCGCTGTAGGGGATTACATTTTATTCCACAATAAGCATGGATTTGGATGGAAAAATAAGCTCTCTGACATTTGGGTTGGCCTGTTCGAGATTATCAAGAAGACTGGCATGGATGTCTACACAATTAAGGAACTCGCTGGGGGTCAGGTTATCAACCAATTCCACGCGAAGTTCCTTCAAGAATACAAACAGTAAGAACTTATTTTCCAGTCAAGGAGGGTGTAATGTCGTAATTCCAATATGACTGGACAATAAGCCCTAAGTCAATATGGCGGAATGAATGGAATCCGCTGGAATCAAACTGGTACTGGTAATCTAAGCGCTTCAAAATGAGGCATTTGGCGAATTGAGAGGATTTATGCTGAGATTTGATATAAATGAGAATAATTCAGAAAGGGAAGAAGAAAAGAAGAGTACCAAGCTGAGGATGCATCCAGCTGGGGGAACCAAGGTATAAAGAGTCTGGTGGAAGATAAAAGGTTTTAGAGGTTTTTATGTGAGGATGAGCGCAGATAAAATTTGCGATTATATTATAATAAAGGTGGAAATAAGGGGCAATAACTCCATAAATATTTTATTAAGTTTATTATACAGACGGCGATCTTCATATCATCCAATTTGGTTGCTCAGTGGCTCATACCCTGTGCAAAACCAACTCATCAGAATCAAAACCAAAACGCCGAGAATTAACACTAAGGACTCCTGCTTTTGATTTGCCAAGGTCTGGTTGCTACCAAACTCCTAACTAGGGCAGTGCAACCTTGATCCAATGATTTAAAATCTTCTAGATGAGAAGTTTTAATCTCATAGGCCATGCCATTAAAATAAGAGAGAATATGCTTCACTTTCTGATAATCCATGGCTTGCTCTGATAAACTATCATAAGCATACAAAAAAGAGGCAATACTCTCTTGACCTAGTTTAAATATTTTTTTGAATTAAGCACAAATTATATAAAACAAGAGTAGAGATATTATTGATGGCAAGGACGGGTTCAGGCTCAAGAGTGTCAATTTCTGAATAGTCTCTGGAACCTTTTGATACAATTGTTGGCGCAATCCTTCCAGGTCCTCTTGAACTTCTTCACATTGGTGGCTTAGAGAGGCGATGGAGACCTTGAGGTTTAGTTGTTCCTTCAGAACTTATATTGATACGTTAAAGTGGAATCTGGTTTTCAGAATCTCTTAAACAGGTCTCAAAACTACGGCATGTTTGTTTGATTTAGTGATACAATTGTCATAACCTTAGCAAACGCTCCAGAATTATCCATCTCATCAGACATGGCATTGAGCGAGACTCTGGGTTCAAATGGGATGTAATCCAGGCATAGCTTTCACTTTTGAGCTACATTCTTATCTGATCTCATATGGATACAATTTCAGCTTGGATTTCGTGTTTCCACAATTTTCCTGGATCATCAAGAGTCACAACCAAAGAACTTAATGGACCTTATAGGCCGCGGGGACCTTCTAACCCTCTAGGACCCTCAATTACAAAGGCGCTATTGCTGAGGCTATATCTTGGTAACGTTTTTGTAGCAACCAAAATAGGGCCTCTGTCAGGCTTCTCCCTATTTTAGGTGAAGCTTAGCTTTAGGGTTCACCTTTTACTATCTTATTGATTTCACTTTATATATTCTTATTAATGATAATATTTTATTGATTGGTGTTATATAAAACCTAAAATCTCTAATATTGCTATATTTTAAGGTACTGAGTGATTTCCCTTTATAATGCCAAGTTCAAGACTAAATGAATTTTTGGTAAATTTCCCCATTGATTCTCCACAGGTTGATGTGATAGGTAAAAATGCCTGATCAAACTTGATATCTTCTTTATGATAAGCCCAAGGTTGTATCCATTGCTTAACTTTCCTATTTGGCTATTAACAACCTAAAGCCATCTATTATGCTTTAATATCTATTGGCTTCCTTATGCAGATAATGAAAACTTCTTAACTTTGTCATTATTGATCCCGTCAAGCCTTGGATGATGAAACCTATTCTACTACAACTCTGAGCCTGGACTGTTCCATCATATCCTGTATTCCTATATCTACTTTAACCCTCCTACGTGTTATTCGCCTATCACTCATCATAATCTTAATTTTACCACTGATACTTTATATAGTACTAAGTTTTTCATAACAAAGTATTTTTTACAACTTGAATTTTTTAGTTCAATAGTCTAATTCTCTAGGATAGAAAGAACTCAAGCCCTTCAAGGACTGTAAGGAACCACTGAACCCCTAGAGAAGGTTAAGTTCCAATCTAAGTTGTCCAACATTGGCTCCTCCAAGTAGCTAATAAAGTATCCACGACTTATTTCCAACAACAGAAAATCTTATAGCCTCAATTTGTTTATGATGGTGAAACTAGGAGGATTTGAGGAGTAGCATAATTTAGAAAAGCTGGTCCTCAAGATAACAAGAGATCCCATCATCCAGCTTACAAGCTGTCTAAGCTTCATTGATCAATTAGCAATTGTACACATTGCCTCCCAGTTTTTGTAGACAAACAAGGACGCAGTATATAGGAATCTACAATATACTGAATGCAGGGTTTGGGTAAGTACCAGCTGTTAAGCTAGTTCATAGTGGTGTAGTCCTCTCACCTGTAGATATGATGTATGGCAAGATGAACAAAACTTCAGAGATAATGTTTGGTTTAAAGCTAATATACTTGATGGCAGTAGATCTAAGGAATATATGTTTTGCATTTTGAAGGTATGCATCTGGCTCAGAAATGACTGGAACGTCTTTTATAGAGTATATACCATTCAATGATTGCTAATTACTTTCGTTGATTTTATAATGCTGAAGTTAATACTGAGTTGTCTTAACTGAGACTAGGAAGAATTTAAAAGAAGGCACAATCTTTTGGCTTTGAGGCTGTAGAGGAGTCACCTCATCTGAGACATGTTGTTTCATTGGGTTACACTACTCAACTAAATTGCGTATTATTTTTGGTAAATAATTTTCTCCATTTCTCATTTCAAACGTTTTCATAGTACTGCTTGAAGAACCACCTGTAGTGAGCGCCACTTCTGTTGGCTTATTAGTTCACTTGACTGTAAGCCGAGGTTCAAATGGGTCTTAAAGCAGGTAAACTAGTGGAGCAGTTGGAGAAGACATAGAAGATGGGATAATCAGACTACTTTATTAAATTAAAAGATCATGATATCTATAGGTTGAATCAGGATGAGTTGCCAAGAAGAGATCCATGGTTCTCTATGATCAGGATCTTCTAAGTCATTTCAAATTGACTTCCCATTTGAGGCCTTCATTGTTCTCCATCAGATTTGACCTCATGACCACATCAATTGGAGTCATTTCTTGTGGCGTGGGAAGCTAGGGGGCCAATTTAGATGTCGTCTTCATCAGTTCCTGAACGCATGATCATTCCTAATCAAACTTACCAAGTGTGCCTTTGATAAAAAGTTCAAATTTATGAGGGTTTGATAGTATGTTTATTAAGGTTTGACTTGGGAGCAGAAATATCGCTTTGGTTAATGTCTTGAATCTTAGTGGTTATTTTGTCAAAACTTATTTAATGATCAAAATCGCTCCCAATTTGCCACATTATATGAAGTATATGACTGCCAGTTTCCGATGTATAAGGTCTATTGGGCATTTCCACGCTCCCACTTAGATTAAGCAATAAACTTCTGTACACTTTGGTGGTAATCTTTAAAAACCACAGTGACAATCATGCTTTGGACTCATTTCCTTTGGGAGTATAATGCATCATTCAAAATGCTAAGGGGCTCTTATCCTCTATTTGGGACACGTTTTCCCTAGTATCTGAAATCACCAAGGATTGAAAAAAACATATATAATGCTTGCACCTTCTTAAATGAGATGGATGACAAGATTATTTGAATTGATTATTATTGCGATTCTGATATGACTGGATGATAATCATGGGACAGCTAGGGCACAATCCGCTGAAATTGGTATCAGATATGAGTATTTGAGTGCCTCAAGATGAGGCGCTATTGGGATTAACAGTTTTTATTGGATATAACAATTTATTATTGGTTTGCCTCTAAATAAGGCGATGTCAACATTTGATGATTAAAACTTAATTTGCCTACAATTAAGGCGATAGCAAATTTGAGGATAACCAGCTGAAACGAGGAGAATCAGTAGAACCAAATGGTCCAAGCTATGAGAGTGGTATCATTTAAGCTGCTGTAATATACGCGAGATGGGTGATTAAGAAGGTTGTTATTAAGTGAGTTAAGAAAAGCGGAATAGGAGGAATCCGCAGTATTGAGCATACCAAGTAAAAGGGGTTGTGGGAGCAAGTGCTCCATATTTTATATTAGTTATTTTCTGTTGTTTCAAGGACAACAATCTTCAAATTGTTGGTCCTGATTGCTCAGTGGGTCAAACCCTGTGCAAATTTCACCGGCGTATCTATTGATACTGGCAATATTTTAAAACAGTGGTGCTTACTACAGGGGGCCCATTGATCAGTTATAGAAATAATAAAACCCAGTTGCCTGCTATGCTGCAGTCCAGTTGCTTTGATAAGAAATCTCCACAAGACGTTGGGGCCGTTGCATATGAGGAATTGAAACTTGCCTTGGACACTGTGCTCAAAAGACAAGATGAGCTGCTCCAGGAAGTTTGCTGCGACAATCTGCCACCATTTGATTGTGATGGAAATATTCATGGGTTCTTTCAATAAATTGAGTTTGCAACTGATGGAACCTTGGACTGGCGAAGGGCAAAACTGTTGATCTCAACCTTGGATGTCAGAAGCGCTGATCAAGTCATTTGTTATCTCCCAGATAGTTCTGTTACCTATCAAGAAGTTAAGAAGATGGTGCTAAGGTTGTTCGGTGGAACTGCAAAGATGTTGCAGCGGAAAGCTGAGTTCTTGACCATTGGGTTTCAGCAAAATGAGACACTCACCGCATTTTCTGAGCGTTTTATGGCAGAAGCCCATGTGTTGATCGGGGCAGGGATCTTATCTGAAGTTGATGTGTGCATTGCTATGTCCTCTGCGGTAAAGCCATACCCTGAGCTTTTCAACGTCATAGCCACGTTGTTAGAGGTCGATATACCTCTTCTTAAACTTGTTCAGTTTGTATGTCGCTTAGCTGTATCCTTCCCACCACCCAACATTGAACAGATTCGCACTGTTGCCGTTGCTGACCCTACTTATGTGGGGGGAATCAATCAGTTAGTACAAGTTTTGCCAGGGTACTCACCGCAGTCCAACATCCATCCCATTCCTGCC
>JAKSZP010001988.1:0-43855 GCA_022478985.1 Massospora cicadina | reverse complement strand
GCTCTTACAAAGATTTCATTAGTGGATAGGTTATATGGGGCTGATAAGAGCTGTTGCGCTCACATGGAGGTAGCGAAAATCTTCACCACTCTAAACGTAAAGTTTTCCCATTGTTATAGAGCAGGACCTGGGGGCAACCATGGCGCGCAAAATTATACTGATGGAGGAAAGTGGCCGCAGCCTTGGCAGTTTGATCAGGGAGAGCCACGGCTTCAACCATTTGGTAAAATAAGCTATGTCTACCAAGGTATATTGGTTTCCCCAGTATTCTGGGGTATGGGACCAACCACATTTAAACCTATTTGTGTGAAAGGGTTGTTGATGAGTAGTCATTTGGTAATGATACCTGGTCTTATAGCTGGATTGCTTCTTTGTGGTCAGACAGGAATCCAGGACTTCAGTTAAGGTCTCTATGTTTCCTCCCAGTAGTAGCGCTCTTTTACCCACTCATAGGTTTTTTGTACCCTGCTATGCCCTAAAATAGAATGGGACTCCAAGATGACAGGTACTCACTCTGATGGCCATAGATAAGCAACCAGTTTTCCCCTACTTTTTTGTATAGCTTCACGCTCTTTACCTTTGTATTGTGGGAGCGCCAAGCTAGCGTCTCTGTACAGATCATCCTCATCAGACCATGCATCCGGAGTCATGAGGAGGTTTTGTAACCTCTCTGCTTCACTATTGTCTAAGTGAAGGTAATGCAACCGCGTCAGCTCATCAACATTCATGTGTCGCGTCCCAGCTTGGTGATCAATGGTCATTGTTGGGATTCTCCCTGGTTTAGGTAAAAGCCTTGTCTAGGGGAATGGTTGATACCTTCATTTGAGGTGCATAAATCCCAAATGGCTCAATGGGTTTGAGAATGGGGTTTGACTCTATGTTTTCCACTGGTATACCAATTTTTGGGGTTTTACATAAGTTACTCCAAATTTAGGAAATCGTTACAACCCCATTTCCTGAGTCATGTAAAGAAGGGTTTCCACTGATCAGGTCACAAGGGCGGCGAGATCCAAGTAAGGTTCAAAACGGTGGTCAATTCAGAAGACCAAGAAAGAGCCTGAATGGATGGGGCCACAACAATCCGTGAGGCACCATGTCCCCATGCACCCTTTAGAAAAGCAATACATTTTAGTTTAATAAAGTACTTTTTCAGTAGGATAAAATTTTATCTTATTTTAATTAAGTTTTATTTTATTTTAATGAACAAAGTCTCATCCAACCTTGCGCCTAAAGCCGCCCCTGTCCTCTCAGCTGACCATAGCCTCCTGCAATCAGCCATCATATTGGGTTTCCCAGCGTTAGCACCAGCGAGTGCATCTGGCGGAAACCTAATAGTCATATTATAGTGCTGGAGCTTCAAAGTCCAGAGATCGAACTGCCCAGTGGGATCTTTCATATTCTGTAACTACTTCATAGAGGCGTGATCAGTAACCACTTTAAATGAGGTTCATATATAAAGAGGTGATATTACTTTCAGCGAGCAAGACGGCAAGGCATTTCTTCTTCATGACGCTGTAGTTGTGTTCAGCCTTTGAGAGCATCTTGCTAAAGTAGGACATGGGATAATTGACCCCATGCTCATCTAATTGAGCAAATATAGTTCCAACAATATAATTGAAAGCGTTCATGAACAGCCTAAAAATCTTGCCATAGTCAAGGTGGCTAAGGATAAGCCTTTGTTGAATAGCTTCTTCAGGGTCTCAAACGCGGCTTGTTGTTCAGCACCCTAACGTAATGGAGTGTTTTAAACAAGAGGCGTATGAAGGGCTCACTGAGCTGGGAGAATTTGGGGATGAATTGATGATGATACCCCATCGTGCCCAAGGATACCTGGATGTCACAAAGGGTTTTGGGAACAGACTTTTTTGTATATCGCTTCAACTTTATCTTGTAGAGGTTGAATCCCATCTTGTGAGATGGCGTGGCCAAGGAAATCCAATTTCTTCTGAAGGAAAGTACACTTGAAGGGCTTTAGTTTTTGTTAGATGCCCACAAGCATTATAAAAATTCCTTTAGGTGTGCAAAGTGCTCAATAGATATCTTTGAAGTAAATTGTGATGTCATCAAGATAGACAAACACACTTCCAGCTTAATATCCTGGAGAATGTGTTCCATTGCCGCTGAAAAGTTGCAGGCGCATTTCACAACCCCTGAGGTAGCCAAGCAGAGTGGAACATACCCTCACTGCAGATAAAGGCACACCTCTCCTGATTCTGGGGATAAAGTTCCATCTGCTAGTAACGCTAGTTAAGTCCATAGTGGATAAGAATTTAGACCCAGATAGTTGGGCGAGGGCGTCGTCAATGTGGGGGATATAGTAGCTATCCTTCTTGGTGAGGGTGTTCAGTTTGCGGTAGTCCATAACTACCCAAAGACCTCCATTTTTCTTCTTTATAAGTAGAAGAGGGGACGACCAAGGGCTTTTAAAAGGTACCACCAACCCAGCATCCAGCAACTGTTTAATCTCCGTCTGCAGCTGTAGCTCCTCAACTTTGGACTTGCAGTAGTATTTAGAGCAGATGTGTCAAGCCTCCCTGACGTTAATTGTATGAGTCCAACCATCATGTGCCCATAGTCAGTATCAGATTTAGAGAAAATGTTGCTATAGGACTTGAGCAGGGCATGAACTTTGTCAAGCTCAGCGGGGGTTAGTTCATTAAAGATGTAAACAGTAGGCAGAGTACATATGAATAGTTCAGCGAGTAAGCCCATAACCACCATAAACCCATTACATTGCACTTGCTTGATATCCTCATTGGAATAAGCAGGCATCTTCCAATCTCCTGATGATTTTTTACAACCATGTCCTTCTTGGTGAGTTTCCTAGAAGATGATTAATAGGTCGCTGATGATCTTGGTTTAATACATCTGGAAATACTCTGGGCTCCAGAGGGCTGACTCCGTCAATGCTGATTAGGGGCAATAGACAGTTATGTGGTATTTGCAAGGTAATATTAGTGTCATCTACCCTTTGTTCACCCGCCTTGATTACTACCTCTTCAGAAGCATAGAAAGGGATACCCTCCAGAGCGTCCACTAATTGTGGCACCATTTTCGTATTTTATCCTGCTGTTGTGTAATGTAAGGATAAGGCAAAGGAGGGCACGGACCTTTCTTTCACCGCTAAATTTCAATTTTTGATTATTACAATCACCCAGAAATTTAGCTTAACGAATCTAACGAACAATGGAGGTAAAGTCCACTGAATGCACCACCAATGCTTTGGAATTCACTCAAACTCCCCCAAATCACAAAACCCTCAGTTGCCAACTTGTGTGTCAACCTATACAACCCGCTCCCAAATTGCAGCTGCAAAAGCAGAGGCAGACCAGTTTTATTAAACCATGGTGGGATCACAAATGATACCACCACTGTACAGCCTACCCCAGTCACTCTGTGTTGACTGAGGGCCACCCAATTAGTGTGCCCCACCCTGGAGGAACATCTAAGATTTTATCTATGGTAGTAGGGAGTATTGCAGCTCCCAATACCGCACATGGGGTTTGAATGGCTTTGCCAACTTCCTCCACTTCGTAAATCAACCTGGGCGCCCAAACTGAATCGTCAGAAAGTGTTGAATCAGTTGGTCATCATTTTTTTACTTCCAATATTACCCAAAGTGGCCAAACTGAATCTACGGTAACTGGTGGATCAGTTGGCCGTCATTTTAATGGTTTGGAAGGCAACCAACGTGCCTCAACTGAATCAACACTAAGTGGCGAATCAGTTAGCCATAATATTTATCAAAATCAAAATCAAAATAGACATGGGACTAGCCAAATAGCCAATCAACCAGCTGAAAAATCCCTACCATTATCTGCTGATGGTCAGATGAAGGCTGTAGTAATAGATTGATTTGATGATGAGCCAGAATCACCCAATCAATTGTCAGGGAATAAGCCCAAACCTGGTAAGCCTACCCAACCTGCAAAAAATCAAGTACCTACTAGGAAGGCCCAGCAGGGGCCAGTGCGTAAATTGAGAGGAATGCCAGCGCCTCCGTCTGGGGTTCCCCCTCATGGGGAATCCACTAAACTAAATCAAAAATTAAATTTAAAGGTAAACAAAAATAAGTGAGTGAAGGATGCCTCAAGCGCATGGCAGAAAAAACTAATGCCTGCACCACCCACCATTGACCCTCATGAAGTGGCTTTTGTGGCTGAAGTGAGGAAGAGATGGGCAGAAAGCCGCTCACAACATGTACTCCCTAGGTCCACTCTTGCTCATGCAGTTAGAGTCTACTATGGGCATAATCCTGTTGAGTTTTATGCAAGGTATTATTTTAGTTATTTTGAAGCAATAGCAAGAGCTTTTCCAGTAAACACCACTATTCATGAAGTGGTGGAAATCCACTATATTGATGTAGGATTTACAACTGCAGCGGATGCAGACCGTGCAGCCTCAGTTACAATTGAGATTCCACATGGCTCTCTTCATGTGCTGAGATTTAGATCCAACTTTGAGAAAATTTCCTGAGTAACTTTCTCAAATCTTCCAACTACAGTGGACCCAAAAACCCTAAAGTTTGCGCTTAATTGGGTATTAATGAAATTTGGGTCAGTTCTATCAGTAGACCTATTCGCACTAGAATATTATGCCCCAACCCAGAGGGCTCATATTGCTAAGGCATCATTTATCCTCAACACAATGGCGGCCCGCAACATGGAGGTTATCTCACGTGTTGCAGTCATTGGATCCTGTTCAGAAATCTTCTTTGTTGATCCAGACCAGGCACGACCACGTTGTTCATGGTGTAATGCTTTGGGCCACTTATATAATAGTTGTAAAGCTCATAAACAAGCTCTCTCATCTAGTAGCTAAGTCCCTGTGACAGGTAAGAAACGCTCCAATACAGCAGCAGCGGCAATCTCACAACCAACCCACTGGGTGCCCGTACAGGATCTCACCCCCTCTGCCCTTCGTGTAGCAGCTGAGAAGGCACAGCCAGTAGTACAACTTTATTCCTTAGTGCGGAAAACCCTCTCCCTATGGGAACCCCTTCTAAATTGCCAGACCCTTCATCAGCCCAAAAAAGCCCAAATCTGCTTCTCATCAAGCTAACACAGAGGAAGCCAGCCCAGGGGTGGCATCTAAAACAAATTCAGTAACACAAAATACCTAAGGGTGGAACAGGGATGAAGTGCCCCAAAGTTAGGGTGGAGGCTCCAAGTCATTTTCACCCCCACCATCTATGGGTATTGCAACTCAGACGCCATTCTCAGTACTGAAGGAGGTGCCTATGGACTCTGATACATCAGATGATGCACAAATGGAGAGTCTATGGAGCACCCTCAAGATACTCCTGTGCAAAGCAGCGGGGGAAGTATATTGGGCTGTCTTACAGGCTCCTCAGCCCCATCAACTCAGGATAATCCTCCTCCTTGTCAATCAGCATGGATTTCTGCAAATAGTCAAGCTCAAGGACTAAAAATGGGCAGCCTTATGGATGCATGTGGAAGCTCTGGTAACCCCCCGGGATATGGAGGGGGACAGCTATGAGGCCCCAAAGGGGCACCCTGACCCTACAGTCCATTAACTCTAATGGTCTGCAGGATTACAAGCGGAGATCCCACCTTCTCTGCAACTTCAGGTCAACTCACATGGATATTGCAGCCGTCCAGGAGCCCCATGTCCCCCCCCTCTGATTTTGTATCATGTAATGACCAAATTCGGAGGTAACTCCTGTTGTACACACTATGTGGCCCTTATTATCCTCAACCCCTGGGTGAAAACCCACCAATTTTCGAAATACCTTGATGATCGCCTTATATTGGCTAAATTATCAACTCCTGAGTTCTCCTTCTTTGTTGCAAGCATATACCTGCCATATTCAGGTCAAGAGCAGGACTGTCTTTTAAAAGAACTTTCTCTACTACAACTCCTAGGCAATACAGTGCTGATGGGGGATTTCAACACAATATCAAGTCGGGTGCGTGACACCTTTCCTCCTGCCACACAAGACAGACAAGGTACAGCTCAGCTTCAAAATTTCCTTGGGCCAAGTGGTTTCATGGATGCCCTCCCCCTCAGCATCTGGCCTTGGCTGTATGTCTCAGATCCAAGGTGCAGGTCGGAGATTCACATCAGCTTCACAGATTGATATGGCCCTAGTGGGCCCCTTTCTGGTTTGACGAGTTTCCTCTCCCATAACCCGAGATAACACTATAAGTGATCACAGATCCCTCACGGTGATCCTGACAACAATCCTAAAACCATCAAGAAGATTTTGGCCAAGGATTGCTCCAGGGCTCTTGAACAACCATTTTGCAAGAGAGAAGATAAATGCAGCCATTTGTGAGCCAGAGCACCTGGCCTCACTTCATTTGCGAACTTTACAAGAAAAATGGGCTGATACAAAAGCAAGGATCCTAAAGGTAGCCTACAATTGTGCTAAAGCTCGAATGACAGCGACCCAGGCTAAAGTCAGACGTGCTGAAGCTAGAATAAGACACCTTGAAAGGAATTGCTGAATGGTGCCTTCCTCTCAATGGTTGGAGGCTTGGGAATCAGCCCACAAGACATATCAGCAGGAACTTACTGAGAAAGAAGAACGTGCAGCAAACTTCACATCGTCACGTTACTACACCCAATGGGAAAGTCACACCCGTTTCTTTTATCAGAAGCAGAAAGCCCGCTTAAAGGATCAAAAGATTGCAACCCTGAGGGTGGGGACCACTGTCACCACAAACAAGGAGGAGATTACCAGCGAGATCCACCGTTACTATCCAGCCCTCTTCAAGGCTTCCTGGGTAAGCTCAGCAGATGTTCATGAATTTTTTGAAGAGGATCCAGAACTATTGGTTAATTACTCAGCGGATGAAAAACTTCTTGCACCAATTACACAGAAAGAAGTAATGGACATTCTACTCCACAGCCCACGCCTGAAGGCCCCAGGCCCAGAAGGTATCCCGTTTGAGGTGGATCTAGTGGATCCCGTCACATTTACAAAGGCCCTCCAGCCCCTCTTCTTGACCCTCTTGGCAGAAGGGGGAGTACTTCCTGACTCGAGAGGATCAATTATGACCCTTATCCATAAGAAAGCGAGCTGAGAGGACCTTGCAAACTGGCGACCAATATCACTATTGAACATGGACTGCAAACTATTTACTGAGCTTTTAGCATACCGCATGGCTAAGTGGGCAGCACCACGCCTCAACCCAGATCAACGTGCTTTATCCCAGGGAGATCGCTTTGGAACAATTACAATGAGCTTCTGGCAACCCTGTCAGCTACTTCGTCTCAAACACATGGTTTTGTGGCGCTTCTGGATATGGAGAAAGCATATGATCGAGTAAATTAAAAGTATCTGGAAGTACCATCTAGTACTAAAAAAAAAGTATCTGGAAGCCTCCTTAAACCGCCTCCACATCCCACCACAAGCTATGACATGACTATCAGCGCTTTACGCCCAGCTTCACACTAAGATACTGTCCTCAACAGTCTTTACAGCAGCGGTTATGGTTGAACAAAGTCTCCGGCAAGGTGATCCACTGAGCCCAATCTTGTTCAACATAGCTTTGGATCCTCTTCTGGCCCTACTCCAGGAACGACTGGCTGGTATTCAGGTTCCTGAGAAACCCCCCACCCGCACCATAGCCTTTGCTGATGACACAGCAGTGGAAGTCGGATGTAAGAAGGACCTAGACCTGGCCATGGAGGCCCTGAATTGCTACTCCAAGGCGTCCAATGCAAAAGTTAATACATCTAAAAAGTTATAGTGCAAGTTGATACCCCATCTTTTCCTCCGCCTTTTGGTTTGGAACCTACCCGGGACACCTTTCAGCATCTAGGTGTCCTCACCACACCGCAAGGGGTTGCAATCAAGGATAATGAGTACCGCTTGCTTAATGCAATAAACTCTCGTGTAGCTAGCTGGAGCTGCCGGCGTATCACCCCCAGGGACGCGCCCTAATGGCGAATGTTTTTCTTCTATCAAAGCTATGGTTTCTCGCTCATGTCTGCCCCTTTACATACAGTTTCTACATGAGGTTGAAGTGATACTTCGCTGTTAGATATGGGGATCCAACCACCCACCCACAGCTCTGACCACAATATCCTGACCCCACAGTGAGGGAGGACTAGGTCTTTTGGACTCTAGGTCTCATGCCACTTCAATACTAACGGGGTTCCTTAAGCCCATCATAATCTGGGATATGGCTCCAATGCCACAATGGGCTCCAGCCTTACGCCAGGGTTTAGCGGCCTCTTTAGGGCTCCCACAAACCTCACCAACAGCTGTGAGAGAGTGGCTAACAAACCATCCAGGCCACCGCCTCAAACCTTCATCAAGTTTTTACTGGAATCAAGCTCTCCTTGCACTTAAGAGGGCAGGAGTACGGGTGTACCACGCCTTCCCTTATAAAAGGAGAGGCCCTGGGATAGCCCCTGGCATCACACCCTGGTCCACAATGGGAGGATTGTTATCTCCCACCTCCACCCTTTGGACAGACCCCTAATGCGGCCTCGTCTGCTTGAACTCCTACCCCCCACTGTGGAATGTGACCTCAAGGCGCTCTGGAAGGAAGTTACCCAATCTGCTCTCTCAGCAAAAGTGTCAAATACACTGTGGCGTGTTCTACACTGCTCATAAAGGACAGGGGATCGAAATGGTCCTACCTTCTAGCACAAGGGTTGCCCACGATGTGCAGAGCTGACAGACACCCATCTCCGCCGCTTCTTTAAGTGCCCCCTCATAACCCCTTTCTGGAGCAAGGTCCGCGAACTCCTGCGAGCAGAACCATGGGTAGCGCACCCTGTTCAGGACTTCATGTTCAACCTCTCACTCCCCAATTGCTCCCAATCATTAAGGGTCCTGGCATTTGGTGTAGTGATATGGACTATTCATAATTCATATCTTCACGCCGCTTTTGACTCCACTCTGTGGACGCTGCCCCATATTATCACCTACTTTCAGGTTCATTTTTAAGATGGCTCTGAGAGTATTTACCATGTCGCCATGGGCCAATAGGTCAGTTTGAGTGGACACCTGGCTCTTTCAAAGCTTTCCCCCACCCTTTCTCGACACCTCCGCTTACCCCTGCCTTTGCCTCAAGCTCTTAGGAGCTCAGGCGTGGTTAAAAAAAGATTGGTGTATTCCCCTTTAGGTTGGGACCACCTAGTGCTAAAAAAAGACGAAGGAGGGCACTCCATTGTGCATGCGTTTTCCTTTTTGTTAAGCTCATTGTTGTTCAGAATCAAAGGGACCCCATAGCTAAGCAGGGAGAGATAGCCCTGATTCAAGTTAATGATCCCTTCATACTTGAGCACAAGCTGAGTGCCAATTAGTAGGTCATAGATACTTTTTTTAAGGCCACCTCTGGGGCCAAAAAAATCAGCTTCCCAAACAGATGTGCAAAGAAGAGTAAACACCAATAGCACATGTGCTGGAGGGACTGGAAGTATCAAACTCTTTAATGTAATCGAGGTCTGAGGCTAACTTAATCTTTTTCATGAGTTTGGATGACACAACGTTCACAGGGTACAAGTTTTTAGGCTAGCTTTAAAATTTACTTCATTGACGACGAACTCCACTTTTGTTAAGTTTCCGCCAAAGTTGGGGGAAATAGCTAGGGCCTCCTTTAGCCGGAGAGTGGAAGTTAGTCTTTTGGAAGGTTCAGGGTAAATTTCCTTGATATACTGCAGGGTTTTAACACACTGGGTGGACCGGATTAGCATAGAATAGAGCTGGTCAGCGTCACTGGCAGTGTCAATATCATAAAAACCCTTAGCACTTGACGGAGATACGTTTGGTGCGGTATCCTAGCTGTGTCCACTCTTTCTGGGCCTAACCTGTCAGGTACCCTTAGTTCAGCTGGGGCTCCTAAAACATAATAACCAACACCTTCACCACCCTTTCAGATTAATCATCAGAGGGGTTTTCAATACACATCAGGGAGTCCATCAGCTGTGATATAAGGTCAGGACTTCCTTTTATGCGTGAAAGGCCCTAAGGGCGCTCATCTACCCTCTTAACTTTTGAAGAGAGCGCTGGAATTGCCACGGCTCTACTTTTGGCCTTTGATGTAGCATCCTTGGGCTGCCCCATGGCCACAAGTTTCAGACTAGAGATGGCCTCAGAAGAGGTTGAGGGAGATAGAGATAGCAGTTTAGAGGCGTGACGATTAAACTACTTTGGAAGGGCGCTCTGAAGAAGGAGGGGAGTAAGGAAAAGTGACAACGGACTCCAATAGCTGAACTGTGGGAGCTGAATAAGAAGGGGAGCACTGTCCATCACAGCCAGTATACTCTGGTTATCTTCCCATGGTGGAGGAGCATCTCGTTGCTACAACACTGAGGGATCAGGTGTTCAGAGAGAGACAGCCATAGAAGAGGCTAGAGGGGTGAACTGGATTCTTGCCTCAAAGCTCCTGGCGTAGATCACTTTCATAATAGTCAGCTACTGCTAGAAAGGCCTCCACAATATCTCACACATTTTTGAAGGTGCGCTTTACTGAAGAAATATACAGCGCCAAACAAGATGGGGCGCCAATCTAGCCAAGATAATGGCAATGGCATCATCAAGAGGGAGCGTCTTTGCAAGCAATGAAGATTGGGCTTTACTATAAAAACGCTCAACAAAAGAGGAAAATAATTATCTCTCTTCAGATTAAGGCGCACAAATTCCTGTTTTTGCCTTTGTAAACTCTTCATAGACCTAAATTCTTAATAAGGGCTTCCTTCACCTCCGCCCAGGTGCTGAGGGTGGCCATGTTGGGCTTATTATCTCCTGAGACACACAACTCAAGCAGGGAAGGATAAGTTTGGTTTTCTGTTGGTCAGTTGCCCCTTCCATAACTGATTCATAATAAAGAGGAAGGAGGCAATACTGCCCTCATCCGGGTAAAACTTATTTCTGAGAGGGGTTTTTAATAACAGGGAAGGCCCCAAGAGGGCTTTGAGATGAGTGCTGCTCAAGCTTTAAAGGCGAGACAAAGCGCTGGCTAGTTGGTCTTCCAAAATAGCTAACCTAGGGTTATTGCAGTGGGGAGGTTGTGAGGGTTAATTTCCCCACCAACTTCATCCTTAATACGGTTTTTATAGTGTACAGTCGCCTCTATAGTGAGCACCATTTGTTGGAATAAAAGCAGTTTCAATGCTCGGTGGTGCTTTTTGGCTCTTGATTTCAACCATTATGTAGCAGGAGAAGTGTTATTCTCAACTGCTGGGGTAAATACTTAAGGGATTTTTGTAAACTTATGTTATAAATATAAAGCTTATAATTATATTAAAAGGTTGAATTTTACAAGTTTTTTATTAATATTTATAGGGGTCAAGGAGCAACCCTATTAAAATATCGCTGCTTAGTATTAAAGCAATCTGAGGCTCAAAGTGAAATAGGCATGGAATTCTTTATAAGCTTTGAGCCTAATTAGGAATATGGGTGTTTGACATATTAGCTCATATAACTCGGCTCACTTAGACAGAACAGCCAATGGAGTGTTGATCATATGTAGGACAAGTCCGTGAGGAAATGTTTTAATATATTAGAACTAATCACCATGGGGAAAATAGTTTCACCTTGTGGGACCCCCTCCAAGCCTATAAAAGGGTTGGTCTCCGCTTAGGTGTTTGAAATGAGCTGTAGAGGGGCTGGGGAGGAACCTCAGCATGACTTCCTGTATTCCATCATGAGTTCAGCACAACCCTACTATTAGTATTTGGACTTTTTGGCTGAGGAGTGTGTTTAAACGAATTAACCTGTTTTAGGGGTTCCATCAAGAATTGACCGGGGTTTTTTTGGTTAATATTATCCTCATTTACAATTACAACACTCTTATTGTAATATCAGATGGGTAATTGTACAACAACTAGTAACCACGCCATTGCAAAAGTGGTGTCCACAGATTCTGCCGCAGTTGTTTCTTTAGGCCCTACAGGGAGCCCCAAATTTACTCTGGCAACATGTGTTAATGATCGCGCTGAACAGTTATGAAACCCACCCATTGGGAAGAGATTATCTCCAAAATCAAGGACACATCCTCACGCCATATAGCATCTAAAATGGGTGACAACCCCAAGAGGCCACTATAACGGTATCCAAAATAAGTAAGAGAGCAGCAGCATTGAATTATGGCCACTATGACTCAGTCATTACATAGACTGTGAAACATGTCACCTATCAGGCAACAGCTATCAGATAGAAAGCATAATTTAAAATGGGGAAAAATTCTGTTCATATATTTAACTATTAAAACAAAAAAAAATATATTCTGACAGCCATACCAGTGAGGGGATAGTTGTCTTGAGTGATGGGGATTAATGATTAAATAAAACCTTCATTAACCAAGGGCAATGCATTAGTATTTGCTTCTGGCGGATTGACATTCAAATCCTCATGACGGCATATCATTCGCATCCTGACCAGCTGACTTATGCTCAGATTTTGCCACCAAATTACCGTCATGGCACAATTCCGTTTGGTGGATTGACAACTGTAGGGCTTCCATTTTTTCTCAATGTTACTATGCCCAAGAGGCCCAAAAGTCAATACTTGAAGCCATCTAAGATGTATGACAAGTATTTTATTTTTTAGGGGTGACAAGTCACTGTTATGTCCTACAGATAGAGTATCCGTCCTATGGTGAGTATATTGAAATAGACTTATTGAAGTCAAGCACAAAACGAGATATAGAATTAATAGTGTAGGGGGTGGAAGGCAAGTTGGTAAGGGCGTACGGCTACCAACCTGAAGGTTGTGGGTTCGATTCCCGCCCTTCGCACATCGATCGGGGTGCCAGCCAAAGGAAGCTATTGGCGGTTAGTAGGTCTAATAACACGAAAACCTTACCCATGACGTAACCAGAAAAATTTGAGTCCCAATCCGGAGGTGGAAAAACTTTCTTCAACGGAGTTGACCCTGTTCAGGTTTCATGTCATTTCTTTCTTTCGGTAATGTCTGTCCCCTGGTCATCTTGCCTCGGTTAAATAAAATAGAATTAATAGTGTAACTTTATTATAGTATAGTATAGTGTTTTTATGTTGCATATAACAATATAAACCCAAAATCAGATTAGGATTGATAAAGATAAGGAGGGGGAATCTAAAAGAGAGACTCTTAGTCAGGTGATGCATTTCAGATGGTATAGTGCCTTTTTAGCATTTTTTTGATAGGGAAAATAAATGTTGAATGTGACAAGTTGAATGAGACTTGGTATCACTTGGGTTGATTGTTATGCAAATTTGATTCTTACCCTTTTGTGGGTTCATCTTAATACACTTCCTCATGCGCCTCATTGAGTAATATTCACCTGACCTTCTGGTGATCTTCATTCCAATTAGGCAAAATTTCAACTTAAATTAACTTAGGCTTTAATTTGATCTGACGGGCTTTTCCTAGTATCAGGTTGAGATGTACCAGCTACCAGTTCTTCCAAGCAATTAATTGGTGCAATTTATTTAACCCCTATATGAGTCTAGGTGTCAATTCTGTTGTGGGAGTCAAATGGTCAATATTCTTTCCATCGTTTCTGGTATCCAGATATCTGACATCACCCCCTTTAAGAATATTGGCAGGTGGTACTAATGCAAGAATTGGTTTTGTATGTAATTGATTGTTACTCCAGTTTCTAAAGACTTGATTGAGTATTTGTCTCCAGTTTTGCAATTTATAGCGTATGGCCCATCCAAGATGGAACCTAATTTTACTCCTTGGGGTGCTTTAAGATTTTGATAATATAGTACTAATTTTGAAAAATCTCAAAGGTGGGTAAAGGTTGACATGATACATTTGGTGCTTGACCTTCTATTGTAACCCTCTTGGCTTATTTGCCTTGCCTCTGATTGTAGTCATATGATTTTATAGGCTAGTCTTCTTAGTGCTTTCTCAGGCTCACTAGTACTATCACTGGTAACTTCTTGAGCTAATAGAGCTGGAATTCCAAGGTCTCTTCCATATAATGCCTTAAAGGTGACATTCTGATGTTTTTTGGAAACTTATCCTGTAAGACATCAACGCATTTGGGACATTTTGCACCAGTGTAATATATCAGTTGTAGCCATCTTTTTCAGTTTTTTTATACAATCCCTTTTCTCTCTCTACTTTCCCATTAATTGATGGATTGTAAAGTGCTGAAAATTTTTTTTTGAGTTATGATGCTCATAGCTAAGGTATTCACAACTTTTTAAGTGATGTTCCTTCCACTGTCGCATAGCAGAGCCTGCAGGCAACTGTGCCTAGTAAATATATATTTTATGAAAAGTTAGTGGTAATCTTGTGGTCTGCATGGGAATGGCTACTGCTTCAACCCACTTAGTGAAATAATTAATCCCAAAGCGAATGTATCAATTTTCTCATGTGGATTTGGTAGTTTACCTATGACATCTAAACTGATGGTATTAAATGCTGCTGAGGGGCTATGAGCTGATACTTGTAATTGACCTTATGCAGCATCTGTTTTTTACAAGTTATTTAAGCATTCATGACTTCCACTACAGAGTCCAATATTCCTTCCCAGTAGTAACGATCTTTGATCCATTTGTAAGTCTTCCTGGATCCTTCATTTCCTAAGGTATTTTTGGCTTCCATTATAACTGGTACCTGAACTGAAGATCACAAGTAAGGTAGCCACTCAGTTTGACATTCTTGCATATAAATCTGTTGAAACTTTTATATTTTTACATGTCATTTTAGCATCTTTTGAACTGGTTCATATTCGTCCTCTCAAAGTTCTGGTTTTATGAGTAGGTCATGTAACCATTTAGCTTCACTAATATCTGAATGTAGTAAGGGCAGTCAAGTTAGTCCATCTATGTTCATGTGCATTTTTCCACTAAGTGAACAATATTCATGATGTAGTGATGAAGTTTGAAGCCCAGCATACTAATCCTTCCTGTCAGGTCTTTCATGTTATGCAGTTATTTTAAAAAGGCGTGGTCTGTATCAACTGTAAAGTTTATATCATAAAAGAAGGCCAGAGTTTCTCACCGCCAGGAGAACATCTAGCCATTCTTTCTATGTGACGCTATAGTCTCACTTGGCTTTAAAAAGCATTTTATTAAAATAAGACACCAGTTGGTCAATGCCTTCATTATCAAATTAAGTTAGGATGGCGTCTACAACTAATTCAGAGCGTTGGTAAACAGAATTTGGCTTTCTGTAGTCCAGATATCATAAATTCGTTCTTTTCTTCATCAAATTCTTCATGGTATTGAATGCAGTTCTTTGCTCTAATCCCCACATGAATAGTATGCTTTTGGAAAGCAGATGGACAAGAGTTTCTGTAAGTTTAGTTAAATTAGGGATAAGTTACTGTTAATATCACATTACTCCTAAAAAAACCTGTATGTCTTGAAGGCTTTTCAGCCCAGGCATCTTGGAGATTGCTTCAACCTTATCATACAAGGGTTGAATTCATTCCCACAATATGATGTGTCCTAAAATTCCAGTTCCTGATGTAAAAGCGTACATTTCTCAGGTTTTAAATTTTATATGGTTCTCTTTCAGACATTTAAAACTGACTTGAGGTGGTTCAGAATTTCAGTTAAAGTTTTGTATAATTTCATTATGTCTCTAGGTACACGAGCACACAGCTGAGTTTAAGTCTTTCTTAATGTGATCCATCGCACATTGAAACAAGGCAGGAGTGTTGCATAATCCCTGAGGGAACCAGGTAGGTTGGAATAATCTTTCCATGAATATCAACTCTTATTTTTCTTGGTCTTCTGGCGATAGATTTATCTGCCAAATAAACTCTGGTGAGGTCCATTTCAGATAAGAAATTTGAGCTTGAGAGTCAGGACAAAGCATCATCAATTTGTGGAATCATAAAGCTATCCTTCTTAGTGAGTTGTTTAGCTTCCTGTAATCCATCACTATTCTGCGGCCACCATTTTTTATAAGTAACAGTGGGGATGACCATGGACTTTGGGAGGTCACAAGTAAGGTGGAATCCAATAATTGCTTGATCTCAATATTTATGTATTTCTCCTCTATCTTTAACTCCCTATATGGCTTTGATCAGACAGTGTTTGAGTCTCCAATATCTATACTTTGTGCCAATCTTTCATATGACCATAGTTGACATCTGACGTAATGAAAACATCTTGATAGTCAACAAGTAATCTGCACTTTTTCATTTTTTAGCACTAGTGGTGCCCAAATCAAAATTGGGGAGCCACCACGCATCTTTATTTGCAATTGAGCCAAACAAAGGGATTATCGTAAATAGAAAAATTCCAATATATCCCCTAAGTTATCAGCCTGGGAAGCCATATCAGATGGCGAGGAAGCTTTGGGGAACATTTTTCTGGAACCTGTAATAGCTGGCGGACCATGGTGGACTGAATCAGGGTGGGAGCATCAGTGACATGGGGCATAAGTAGGTATAGTTGTGGGTTTTCATTGATGCACTTTATCAAGTTTCTCCTAATTAAACTTATTGGATATTCGGACTTGAGGGATAGTGCAAATTTAATTATCAGTGGGTAGGCCAAAATCAAGGTGAATACCAATAAAATGTACCTAATAAATTTCTTCAATGGGAAGTAATGGACCTATTCCAATCTCTTGATGTTTATTTACTAGGATCTCTTGATTGGTTAGATTTCCAAGTAATATCTCAATAGGCCGCTGCTAATCTGGATCAAGGACTCCTGATAAAACTCTTAGTAAAAACCTACTTACTCCATTGACACTAGTTATATGTAGCAAGCTGTTTGGGGGCTTACTCAAGGTATATTTGATAGAAACCACTCTTTGTTCTACTGTTCTAGTTTTTATTCTTCAGTGGCATATAATGGTAAGCCTTCTGCTGCATCTACTAAGTTGGGTAACATTTTGTATTTCTAGAGATGGGATTATTGCAAAGGTAAAGCAGAACAAGGTACTCAACCAACCAAGAGTAATCCTTTTTTCTAGAGTCTTATTATACAGCACAAGAGGAACTTAATATTTGAGGAGTGATAAATATCCTTCCTTCATATTGATGACTCTCTCATAATAATTATAAATTGCGTCCCAATGAGTTTATCATACAGACTATTGTCTAGTGCAACTGAGGGAGATGAGAAAACTAACTTGCCAACTCATATTAAAATATGAATATGCACCTATCGCCTTGGTGTTAATCAGACTGGAAATGCTATATTCTTGAGTGTACTTTAGGTCTGAGGCGAGCTTGACCTTCTTGATAAGTTGGGACAAGACAACATTAATAGGTGATCCCATATCCAAGATAGTCATAACTTAAACCTTCTACCAATAATAATTTGATAATGGTTCCTCCAAAAATCTGGCTAGAGGGCTAACCCCTCAGTAAGGTGAAACGTTGCATTAAGCTTCCAAGCTGCATTGGGATACTTATTCTTGATTTCCAGTAGACTGTGAATACTCAAGATGGGTAAGATCAACAGGGCAAGTTATTGATCAGCATCACTGGCTGTATCAAATATTCTGGGTCACCCAATAATCTGATTGAGGTAAGTGCCTTTGGGAACCTGGGCGTCATGAATATTTTCAGCGTTTAAGCAATCTGGAGTTGTGAGCTCAGCTGGTAAACCTAAAACATAATAACCTGTCCTCATGGCCACCTTCAATATTATCACTGGATTCTTTCTCGATGCAAGCAAAATGAGCAATTCAAATGTTTAACTTTCAAGTACTTTGGGTCAATTGGCTTTAGTAGTATCTGTTTTTAAGCCGATCTTCCTTTTCCCTGCTCAGCAAGGGCAAGGTTCTATTTAAAATCTTATATTTTGGTATGGTTGTTCTTGCAGTAATTATACTTGGGCTTCTCCACATTCTTATACTTTTATACCTCCATTCTATACTTTATGGGTTTTTGGATGCTTTGTAGGAGGTCTTTGGCTTGTGTATATCAACCACATCAAGAAGGGCTTCTTTGATGTCTAAGACAGAATTTTAGCTTTGTTTGACAGACTTGAAAATGTATGGTTAGATTAGGAATACTATGTAAATATGCAACGACGGTGGCTATGGCATCATCTAATGTAAGCATCTTCAAGGTCATTAGCGTTTGGGCCTTTATACAAAAGTGATTAACGAATTTGACAAGGGTTGATTTAAGCATAACTGAATTCTCATGAAATCCTGTTTCTTCGTACTCTGGCTTTTCTTGGACACAAATTTTTTGATAATTGCTTCCTTCATTTCTCTCCAGGTATCAGGTTTTTCATATGAGGTATCATTACTTCTCAAGCCATATGGATTTAGCAATATAATCTGTGCTTAATCTTTTGATGATCAGTCACACCTTCCATTGCAGCTTCATAGATGTAGCGGAAAGATACAACAATTCTTTTGCCAGGTATAAGCTAGTGTTTAAACATAGGCTTAAAGGTAGTGGCCTCCAATTTTATAATGCAAGTACCACAGGAGCTTCATATTTTGATAATTTTAGTTTGTGAGTATCTCTGCTCAACTTGCCACTTGGGTCAATGTATTTGTTCCTGAAGAAGATTGAGATGTTGCTCTATTTCCTCCAGGGTAAGTCTTGGCGTAATATCTAGCAAATTAATCATTTGAGGAGGACTATAACATTTTTCAACTTTTTAACGTAATGTCCAGATTTATGAATTTTTTGGCGAGTGGATGAGTGGTACATTTGCAAAAGCTTTAACTCATCCTTTAATATAAAAATGCTCCAATTCTAGTCCTCCTTCATCTCTTTGCATTCAGTGCTCTGTGGAGGCTTGTTGGTCTTGACTTTCAGCTCTTCTATAAAAGTGTTCCATCATTTCTCAGCTTTGTTGAAGTGACAATAGAATTAGTTAGTGTCCTATCAACTGGGGTATTTGCCTCTCAAGTCACTTTTTACTTAGTTAAGTCATTTAATAATGGAAATAGTAGGCTTCTGAGTCTCACAAAATTCCAGATCCTGGTTAACATAGGCCACTTGGGAAATTATGTTCTGAGATACTGATGAGATCTCAGAGGTTCAATAGGCATCCAACTCATCAATTCATTGAATAGCTTGTTCTATTCAGGCCTTGATGGAGCTTAATCTTTTCTTCCTCCTGATAATGGCTAATGGAAGTTTGAGCCTCTATTTTGTCATGAGCTTCACTATCTTGTCTTGAAGCTCTTTGGTAAAGATGTTGAGTAATCTCTTAGTATTATCATTCAACACCAGATTATCCTTCAAAGGAGCTTCATAGCTTCTTCCTCATACAAGATAACACCGGAATCAATAGTCCCATTTGGGTATGGAGCTGAATTATATAGTAACAGTTTGCTTTGATTAAATGGTGAATGTCCCCTGTACTTAGTGATGCTAAATTATATACCTGTTTGTAGACCATCCGCAAAGCTCCTTAGTAACGATATGATGGTGGAGTTCATTTTCCAAACTCCTAGTAAATGCATGATATTTTAGAGCGTGAGGTGCACAAATCTCACTATATAGTGAGATAAATTTGCACTTGATCCATAGCTCTCTGGGAGAGCACTAGATTTTTATGTTTTGTGGGAGTCCTGTCCACATCAGATGCCCTTTTGCATCTGGCTCTTTCTACTGGGTTAATGATTTAATGAATTAAGTCTTAAACTCATTCATTAAATATAAATGTTATATGACACAGTTCAGGAATCTCTGTATAAATTTTAAATTCTTCAAATGTGACAATGGGCAGACTTCCCATTATATCATCTTCTTCACCATTTCCGTTGTGCACCCAGTGGTGATACTATCAATTGGAATATCTTCCATGGTGTAATAAATTAGATACAGGTATCATCAAGCATTGGCTAAGCCCCTGTAGTGAGCACCAGCCTTGTTAGGATTCCTGTTCACCTCTGAGATTTGCATGTGTCAGATGACAGGAATTGAACCTGATCTGCTGAAATAGTTGAAACCAATATTGGGGATAATCCCAGACAAAATTCAAGGGCTTTTAATATTGGGAATTAACCCCAACTGACTCAATAGTATAATACTTGCCCAAAACCCCCTAATATTGGGGTTCAAACCTGATCTATGCGGCAATTGAATCCCATTTGATAGAAATGAACAACCTGCCGCAGAATCCCCAATTGATAATAAGAATATATCTTAGCTTGGAACACATGGAGATTGACCAAAAACTCTCTGATCTCCTATATAGCGATGTTTTCTATGCAATATTCTTTACTCTCTTTTTTCCATTTAAGTTAAATTGGCTTACCTCTAATTATTTAGTTACAAACAAATAGTTAGTATTTATCACTCAAGAAACTTATCCTGAGTGAAAACTTTCCGGCCAAGGAAAGCAATTATTTATAATCCAGCAACCAAGAACTCTGGGTTCCCTGGCCAAAAAATAAAGGGACAAGTGGTCTAAACTCCTTAGCCCTGACAAGACTGATGTCCCTTCCAGGTATACCCTGAGTTCACGGTGCAGCTATTATTATGATGAGCAATAACAGTTTTGCGTCAGATCCCTCTCTAGATTATAAATGCTTTAACTTTGTGGTGAAATTTACCCGCTGTGATCCGTGGGATGGAGCAAAGAATACACACCATTGAAAACGCCAACTTGAACTTTGAGATGCAACTACTGAGCTAAAAAACGAAATTTGGCATTTAACCCCTCTTATTGCCACTAAATTAGCCCTTCGTGTCACCCATGGTCAGGTAAATTCAATAATTAAAGATATCAATGACTTAAAAATCCAGATGGACTCTCTCCACCCTCACAAACCTTCCAACGATAGCAATTCCTTTTCAGGTGAAAACGCACCCCCAGTGTCAGTTCATATCATTTGGCTGTTAATCCCCCTTGGCATGTTTAAACCGTTGTTCAAAGAGATTTATGTCTCAGGCGAAGAGAGAATCTTCTTTTTCCTATTACGTTATGAAAGTGCTATGGAGGAAGCCATCAACACCCATTGGCTCAAGTACATGAATAACTATCTTAGTTGCGTAGCCCAAGACATTATGTTACCTCATTTAAAGAATTGCCAGACTTGGGAAGACGCCAAGGCTGCCTTGCTTTAGGAATTTGGGAGCAACTTAACTCTATCCAACCAAAAGCAAACTTTTATGGAAACAAGCCTTAATCAGTGAGAAACCATCACTAAGTTCGCTCACCATTTTTACCTTGAGGATCAAACGTTGGTTGCAATAAAACATCTTAATTCGGATGACACTATTACTGCCTCGTTTTGGCGTTTAAAAATATTCCTAATATCTTACTCTATATAAAAAGCGGTGAAGTCTAACTGGACGTCTCACCTCCATACCAAAGAAGTCATTTTGGATATTATGGCTGACCTACTCAACCCTACTGGGCCCTCTCATTTTAATAATAAACACCAGCCTCAAGTGTTAGTGGTTACCCCTCCCAATTTGCCTACCCCAAAATTATCCTGCACTTTTTGCAAGATAAAAAACCATACTGTATACAATGTTGCATCTTCCAACGTAGGTCAGAAAAGATCAGTCAGTATAGGGCAGGAGGCTCCCTATGCTGACGACAATCAAATGCCTCAGGACCCTTGTACTAGCTCTAGTTTTATGCCCAGCCCTTAGGATGCTTTATGTTAGCAGCACCTGCAGAAGTTACGTACTCCTTTCTATCCAAGGATATAAAAAATCTTCAGATTTAATATTTTTATGTTGTTCAGTTACCCAAACAAATATTGGAGGTCAGTTCCTCTATGGAAAGCCAAGCTCTGGTAGATAAAACCTTTAAAAGCATTAAACATTTCCAAGCTTGGCCACAGCAAAAGCTTCTGCTTGCTTCGCTATGGATCCCCCACAAAAGTTTACTATCTATTAATTCTCAGTTAAGCTCTTTGTTGGTTTGAGTAGAGGTAGTCGTTAATAAGGTTAAAGTCTTGGTGATCTCTGATACCAGCTCTCCAGTCAACATTATGTCCTTTTAATTTATCAAGAAAGTAAAAATGGCTTCATACTTGGTCATGAAGCTGAATATGGGACAACTAGCAATTGGGTGACTAAAGCAATTGGGGCGTATACTGCCTTACTTTTCCAATTCAGAAAGAATCTAATTACTGCCTTGCTATTGCGTTAGAAAATGATAGCTATGAGTTTCTTAATATAGTCCAATTGATGCGGGAGTTCAAATGCATCATTGACCATAAAGAAAAGTACCTTTCACTATTAGGGTATTACATCCAGTTGATATTTGAACTCCCAATCAGGAGTAAAGGAGCTCAAAAAATGAAGCTGCCTCCTTTAATATCCGTCCTCCATTTGTAAAGTCAAATATCAAGTCTTATTAGAAAAAACTAAGTTACCTCCTGAGGCTGTAGATGCCAAAGATGGGATCCCTCTTTATGCCCCCAACAAAAACAATACTCTCTGGCTCAAAAGTTATTGTGGATACAGGGATCAAGATCACCCCTCCTAATCAAATTTTGGAGCTAAGTGGAAACCCAAACCCTCAATAAAAGAAGCGTTGACCAGCCTGAGGAATTTGGGATCCTGCCTATGAGAAATCTATCTCTATCTTATCAGGTAATCTAGCAAATCAAACCCTTAAAGTCCCTTGACATGCCCCTATCACTTATGCTATGTATGTCTAATTGAAAATATCACTGACGTGATTTGTTTTGGTTCCTTACAAGATTTTGGGTATGATATCCTACCCACAATAGCTCTGGTCAAAAGTAAAAATGGAGACAATCTCACCCCTAACGAACGCCATAATGTGGAAGATCTCTTTGAGGACTAATACAATATTTTTCCCCAGTAGCAGGTGACTATGGAAAAATGGTGGGGATAATTTATCAAATTGAGACCAAGGATTACCCTCCATTTAAATATCGGCCATACAGAAAATCTAAAGTGGAGGAAGCTCAAGTGGCCTTAGAGTTACATCAACTGTTGGAGGCCATTTTTCTTAGTGCCTTCTAAAAGCCCAAGGGCTTCTCATTTCTATTAATTCAGAAAAAGTATGGTGGCCACCATGTTGTTATGGATTATCACTGCCTCAATTCTATCACACAAAAAGATAGTATCCACTGTCACATATTGTTGATTCCTTACACTTGATGTCATGTTACCACTATCTTTTAACTATGTATCTTACCAGTGGGTACTGGCAAATTGATTTGTTGCCAGAGGATTGTGAATTATGTGCCCTCATTTCAAGTGAAGGACTATTCCAGCCCACTCAAATGCCGCAGGGTTATGTAATGCCCCTGCTACTTTCCAACGCGCCATAGACGGACTTTTAGGTGACTTGAAACGTTTGTGTGTGCTTGTTTATCTTGACAATACTACCATTTTTTAAGAACTTTTACCAAGCACATAGATCATCTCAGGAAAGTTTTCCATCAGTTATGATAAGCCTCGTTAAAACTAAAGCCATCAAAATTCTCCTTCTTTAAGAATGAACTGTATTTTTGGATCATAAGGTAGGTAAAGCCGGAATATCCTCAATGGTTAATAAGGTTATGGCCATTTCTAAGATTCCCCCCAAATCCCTACAAGTTGTACAAGTCTTTTTGAGGATGGTGGGATATTATTGCCAGTTTATTCCCCATTTTCTGACACCTCCAAGCATCTAGTATATTTATTGAAGAAGGGTGTAACCTTCCAATGGAAAGAAGAGCAACAGCAGGCCTTTAATCTGTTGTGCACATCTCTCTCCCAATCACACAGTACTTATACATCCCAACTTTCATAAACCTTTTCTACTTTTTACTGATGCTAGCAATATAACTATCAGAGCTATATCATCTTAGCACAATGAAAAATTAGCGGACAACCCCATCGCCTACTATAGCAAGACCTTAAACAGAGCCATACGCAACTATAGCATTATGGAATGTGAATGCTTGGTGGTCCTACTGGCTATTAAGAATTTTTGCCCCTACTTATATGAGAAAATTTTAATTTAATTACTGATAATGCTTCCTTGTGATGGCTATACCAAATTAAGGATCATGATGAGAGGTTAGCCAAATGGGCGTTAAATCTTCAAATTCACAATTTTTCCATTATACATCGACAAGGGCCCATCCACCAAAATGCAGATTGTGTATCCAGGCTCCCCATATTAACTCTAACTGACCCTGAGGAGGATTGACTCTACGACCTCTTAACCCAATTGCTTTTATGGAAAGATGAATCCCCAACCCTTCAAAATAAATTAACAAAAAATTGGAAAGCCTCCAAGTTAAAAAAAAAAGTGAATTGTACAAACCAATATAAAAAATGGTTGCCCTATATATAATCCTCAGCTTGAACTGATATCATATTAGAGGGACATGGCCAAGTCAGCTATGGGGAATTTAATAAAACTTAACAGTGGCTCAAGACTTAATGCTACTGGGAAAGAATTCTTGCTTCAATCCAAGATGTGTTGGAGTCCTGCCTGGTACGTAAAAGTCAAGCCTTTAATGGCTTGAGGATAGCATGATTATGGGGACCAATAGCAAAAATAAATCTTTACATCAGGAGGACAAAAAGATGAAGTTGGCAGGCCTTTCTGACCTCAAACAAACCTTGGGCCAACGCTGGGTTAAGGGGAGATATGCCCAGGTTGGTCCTGGGGATGTGAGAGAAGTTTGTCCCTGCGTTAAAGCAGGTGCATTAAAATAAACCAGCTAAATAACATATAATGACAGTTTGCTTTGGTTTCTCGGTTAATAAAAGACTTGAAACCCAATTTGATTTTCAAAATTTCCAGCTTGGTTCAGCCTTATCTATAAATAATAACCCAAGTTTAGTCAATTACCAGATATAGTACACTGCCCAATGAAAGCGTGCGCTTATTGGTGCATTCGGGCTTAGCACCAAATCCATAAAGATTATTCCCCTAAATTTCTTTAATCTGTTTACTCAAGTCCAACTTCTCTCATTGGTCAACTTCCTCCATAATAAAACCTTTCATTAGTTTACATTTTCTTTATGTTAACTTGGGCGAACCTGTGCACAGACCTCTCAGGGAGGTCTTGCATATTAGCCATTGAATTTGGACAATTGTAACTCTCTCCTCTGGTGCACTGCTGGGCCGCCCTGGTATCCTCCAGACTGGGCCACCTTTGTACTCCAGCCCAAAGCACCACTTGGGTATAAACTCCACTTTAAGGTCCACCACAACCTTGTTGTTTGTCCAATTTCTATTTTTTTATATCTCGTCAACCACCCTTGCCCTAAGTTACTTCAGCTCCAGCACCCTCTATAGGTCTCTACTCACCTTATTACAGATTACCAATCCCCTGGAGTTGGGGCTGTGCACCATGCACCACCTCGCTGGGAACAGGAGTTTTATAGACACTCTCCTTACATTAGTCAAACAACCACTTTACTTTACATGCATGAACTTTTTCCATGTGGGACTTTCTTAAAGTGCAAACAGGGTGAACCAGCTGGTGAGTATGGCTCCAACGGGGCTCACAACAGTTTTCTCATCTTTTTTGATGGTTGGAGCATCTTAGCGTTATTCTTACTGCCTCCAAATGTGAAAGTCTTCACCCTTCTTACCCATACCTGGTGAATACGGATGCTTTGTGAATCAAGAGTCATGATTCCCCAACTTTCCACTGAAATTAACAGAATTGAAAATAAAATTGTTTTTTCCTTGGCAACTCATTCAGATGGTGCAGGCAGGATCATTGACGAAGGGCCTAGTGGTGATAGCCTTGATTTATGGTGCACAACCCATTATTAAAATGGGTATGGTGTCATTTTTAACACAAAACGCGTTTTAAAATGCTGATTCCGTTTATATATCTGAGCCAAATATCTTCTCTTATGGCTCTGATATGGAGCCCATTTCAGTATACCAAATAACCCCAGATAACACGCGCTTGACATCTACTATGATCTGCAGAACCCAGGATATCGAGAAGGAGTTAATTCTACAGTATAAAGACGTTTATGCAACTTCTGAAGATATGGTGGGATATGTGACCTCAGTAGTAAGAGTGGCCAACTATTACTCTCCTTTTTTTGATGCCAAAACTTATCCTGGGGGCATTCTTATGCCTGAAAAAGACTTTCATGGTGAAGTATTAGCGTTATCTGCTAAGAATAAAGACCATTCTCTATATTTTTTGTTAACTTCTACCCTTTCATCCACTTCAGGAAAAATCAGCACTACCATATTGGTGGACTCTGGAGCCTCTGAGAATTTTATTGACTAGGACCTAGCCGACTACCTTGAGCTTAGTTACATGCCAGGTGGTATGGTTAGGGGAGGGGCTTCTCAAAGTATTCCCACCCTGAAGATTCTAGGGTTGGTGATTATCAAGTGGCAAGTATCTTTTGTTAGACCATTTCCAAGTAATCTAAAACCTCTTATACCCCATTATTTTGGAATTAGAGTGGTGGCGAAATTTTGAGGTCAGGACCAACTTGAAAAACAATACCATTTCTTAGTATAAAAAATTGATCATATATTAGTTATTACATTGTCTAATGCTAATTTTCAGGGCGATCTGCCCACTAGCACAATATCCACACTCTCAGTATCACTCCTTTGTTGAAGCCCTCACTGGAGGTACCTTTACCTTCCTGTTTGGAGGGTCTGAGATCTTTGTTTTATGCGGCTTCAGCCAATGTATAACCTGAACATTCAGAGTTTGATTGAGAGTTCATGCTCACTGTTGATCAAATGCATATATCTTCCCCAATTTACCCTTTGACCATACAGGAGGAAGCGGCATTAATGTGTGGGTTAAGGAGCAGGTAGCCAAAAGTGCGATTTTTCAGCGTACCTCCCCAGTATGCTCCCCGCTTCTCTTTGTGGAGAAAGTTGATGGTACTATACGCCTATGCATAGATTATGGGAACTTAAACAATGGCACTGTACCAGATTTACATCCCATCCCTTTGGACTCACAGATTTCACGCTATGTGGAGAAGGCGAAAGTCTTCTCCAAATTGGATTGCTTAAAGGCGTTCAATAAGATCCAGATAAAGAAGGTCCAGGAGTGGCTAACCACACTCTGTACCAGAAAAGGGATTTTTCAATTTTGGGTTATGCCTATGGGCTTAAGAATGCCCCTGCTATCTTTCAACGCCGTATTGATGTGGCTTTGGGGGACCTGATGAGGTATGCGCAGTTGCCTACATGGATTATAATCTGATGTTTTCCCCTGATCATGAGTCCCATACAGTACACCTTCGGCAAGTGCCGGAGAGGTTAAAGGCAGCCAACTTGATGTTGAAGATCAGTAAATGCTAGTTTTTCAAGTCCCAGGTCAACTTTTTGGGCAACGTCATGTTTGACTAAGGACACATGATAACTCCAGACAAAGAGGAGGCGATTTGTGAGTGGCCCACCCCAACTTCAGTTAAGAAATTGAGGAGTTTTTTAAGACGTCTATGTTCCTTAAGAAATCCATGCCCAATTTTTTTGAGGTTTCAGCGCCTCTGTATAAGACGAGTGGAGCTAAAGTGCACCAATGGTCCCCATTTTTGAAGGATGCTTTCCAAGCAGTAAAGTGCACCCTGTTGTACACGTCTGTCCTTTGCCATGTAGATCCTGAAAAAGAGTTCATTGTGACTAGTGATGCCTCCAACTTCGCCATAGCGGCTTCCTTATTACAAGTAGGTGAAGATGGAATAGAGCATCCAGTGGGATATTTTTCCAAGAAGATGTCTTTGCCAGTGTTAAAATACGCTGCATATGATAAAGAGTTATTAGCAGTGGTTGAGGCGCTGACTTACTGACGTCATCACCTACATGGCTCATCCCAATCTTTCTGCAAATGATATATTACCATGCCTTACTGTATTACTGGGCACCTCATGTCTTGACCCCACGGCAAACCTGCTGGCATAAGACCCTAGCCCGATTTGTGTTTTTTATGAGTTTTTTGAGGGCGAGTAGAATGGTTTGGCGGATGCTTTGAGCTGCAACCCTGCACTAGCTCCTGATCCTAAGGAGGTAGAGTTGCATAATACCCTGTTGATGATTCCACTGGGTAATATTGTGTCTAAACTTACCTCTTCCTTGGCTCACAGGCCAGCGCTCGCTCCTCTGGAAAATGTGGAGGAATACAGTATGTTCAAAAAAGGTAGTCTTTTTTCATCCTTTGTCAGCATAATATACTATGGTTCTTGCAAGAGCGAATGAATCAGGATAACATCACCAGAGGTTGGCACATAAAGGATGAGATGGTTTGGTTTCAGGGGGCCTATTTGTTCCTTCCAGACATATTTTCCTGGAAATCATCCAAGACCATAATGACGGAATCATCATTGGTCATCCTGGGAAGGCGAAGACTGTGGAGCTAATTTGCCGCACTTACAATTGGAAGCGGTTACCTACTCAGGTGGGTAGGTATTGTAAAGAGTGCCTGATCTTCAATCAAATAAAACCAAATCAAAAACCACTAGCGGGGTTTTTGGTATCAGTTCAAAAGGCTAAAGGGCCTTGGACTTCCTTATTCTTGTATTTCATTGTGGAATTGCCTGTATCTGACGGCTACTATGCCATCATGATAGTGGTGGACTATTTTACAAAGTTCAGCCACTTTATTCCTTGAAGAACCACAGTAACAGCGGCTGAAATGGCTAGGATTTTCGTCACTCATGCGTTTGCTTTTCACGGGGTCCTCAAGGAATTATTGGTGATTGTGGACCCTATTTAACTCTTTCTTTTTTTAAGAGTTGTGCAAGACTCTTCAGATTCGCCCCTGCTGCTCAACTGCTATCATCCCCAATCAGATGAGCAGATTGAGATAGTGAACCAGTGTTTGGAACAGTTTTTGAGGTGTTGTACTACCACAGATCATTCAGATTGGGTTTCTCACCTTCTTATGGCCCAGTTCAGCTACAACGACACTTTCATGCGTCTATTGGTTGTTCCACATTTTTCACCAACCATGGGATTAATCCCGCCTTCAATATGGAACATAGTAGTGGATCAATAGTTGAAGCGGTGGTGGACTTTTCTAAGAATATCTAGAAAGTACACCAGGGGGTCTCCACAAGTTTGGAGGTGGCAATGCAAGTTTATAAGGAGAACGCTGATGGAAAAAGATGGGTGGGTCCAGCATATAAGGAAGGGGATCTAGTGATGCTTGATGAATTGAGACATCTCTATTAAGCAGCCATGTAAAAAGCTGGGACCAAAGAGGATTAGCCCTTACTGCGTTGTCGTAAAGATGGGCCACGCCTCATACCAGTTGAATCTTCCCCCTTCATTTTAGATTTTTTTCAGTCTTTCACAAAAGCAAGTTGACGTTGCTTAAGGGCCCTCCACTAGAGACTCCGGAGGATTATCTCATAGATGAAGCACCAGAATGGGAAGTGGAGGAGATAGTAGCCTCCTTCTGAGTAAAAAGAAGGAGGTACCTGGTATCCTAGAAGGGATTCAATGCGGCTGAAAACAGTTGGGTATCAGCGCATGACTGCGCACATGTCCAAGACCTGATTGACATTTTTACAAGCGTTTTCCCCAGGCCGCCGGACCTCAGTAAAAGCAAAACATTGCCACTATGAAGAGGCCCCAGCCCACAAGAACTTTCCTTGGCACAAGCCCCTGGAGGGGGTGGAGCCTTAAAAGAATAAGAGGGCAATTTCATGGCTTGAGGATGACACGTTTATGGATACTAATAGTAAGGAGAATGCTGCACGTCAGAAGGCCAAAAAGGTGAAGTTGGCAGGCCTCTCTGACCTCAAAAATACCTTGGACCAACGCTGGGTTAAGGTGAGACATGCCCAGGTTGGTCCTGGGGATGTGAGAGAAGTTTGTCCCTGCGTTAAAGCAGGTGCATTAAAATGAACCAGCTACATAATAAATAATGTTGGTTTGCTTCAGTTTCTTAGTGGAAGGGGTCTCAAAACCCATTCAGTTTTCACACTTTCCAGCTCAGGTCAGCCTTATCTACAATTGATAGCCCAAGTTAGGTTGATTACCAACTAAAGTACACTGCCCAATGGAAGCGTGTGCTTGTTGGTGCACCTGGGCTTAACCCCACTTCCATCGATCAATTAATCACCCTATTTCCTTAAATTCAATCATTTAAGGCTAATCTCTCTCATTAGTTGATTTCCTTCGTAATAAAACCCTTTGTTAGTTTATGTTTTATTTTATGTTAAATTGGGCGAACCTGTGCGCAGACCTCTTCAAGGAGGTATCATGCAACATTAGCCATTGGATTTGCACAACTGTAACTCTCTCCTCTGGTGCACCGCTAGGCCACCCTGGTCCCCTCCAGACAGGGCCACCTTTGTACTCCAGCCCAGAGCACCACTTGGGTATGGATTCCACTTTAGAGTCCACCACAACCTTGTTAATTGTCCAATTTTTATTCTTTTATATCTCGTTAACCACCCTCACCCTAAGTTACTTCAGCTCCAGCACCCTCTGCGGGGCTCTACTCACCTTATTACTGATGACAGTTCCCTGGCGTTGGGGCTGTGCACCGTGCACCACCCCACTGGGAACAGAAGAGTTATAGACACTCTCCTTACCAAGCCAGACCCAATCCCTAATCTCAAAATACAGTGGTTCCATCCTATGAACCCTTCCATACTATTAGTATTTGTGTTGTAAACCCTTCCTCAAGCCTCTAATGATCATTGGCTCCTCATCCTAGCAGTGGGTTATTTAATTAAGTGGATTGAAGCTGTATCACTACCCTCTGCTTTGGCAAAAGCTACTGCCACATTTTTATATAATTGGATTATCACCCATCATGGGTGCCCTAACATAATTCTCTCCAATAATGGGTAAAATTTCTGATCATCACTGGTGAATGATTTAGCTAAACTGATGGGATCCACTCAGGTATTTTCTACCCTCTACCATCCTGCAAGCAATGGAATGATAGAGCAGGCAAATGGTACTCTAACTGCAACTCTCCATAAAATTGCCATGACTGAATCCCTTCATTGGCCCCAATATTTGCCTAGTGTTTAACTGGACTATATAATAAGCTGTCATTATATAATTAAGATGTCGCCCTTCCAAGAACTGTACGGAAAAAATTTCCAGTTGTCTTTTAAAGTACAGGCCAAGCTTGATCAAGCTACTCCCAATGCCCCTGAAGTTACCATGCAAAGTATTGCCAATGAGATTATCCAACTTCAGGTCCTGGCTTCAAAGAACTTATCTGCTACCACTAATAGAGAAACTAATCAGATTAACAACAAGCATGAACCTCTGCTCACCTTCCAACTGGGTAGCCTAGTTCTTTTCTACCACCATTGGCCTGGAAGTTGAAATACCAAACTGGGAACCAATTGGACGGGGCCCTACAAGGTTATCTATAAATGAGGTAATAAATACTCAATTCTGGAGGTTGCTCAGGGCACTGTGGTGAATTGTGTACACAGTCAATTTCTCCAGCCTTTTCCCCCTTTGCCAAGATCTAGAGGAAGCATTGTCAGGATTTCTGCCCAAATCTGAGATTTACATGTGTCAGATGATGGGAATTGAACCCAATCCGCTGTAATAGTCAAAACCATTATTGGGAATAATCCTAGACAATATTTAAGGCTTTCATTATTGGGATTAACCTCAACTGATGCAATCAATTAATACTCACACAAAACCCCCTAATATTGGGGTTCAAAGCTGATCTTAGTTGTGATTTATACCATTTGACATAAATTAACAACCTGCCGCAGAATTCTCAATTGGTAATAAGAATAGATTTTAGCTTGGAATGCATGGAGATCGACCAAAAAAACTCCCTGATCTCCCGTATAATGATGTTTTATAAGCAATAAACTTTACTCTCTTTTTGCCATTTAAGTTAAATTGGTCTACCTCTAATTATTTAGGGATTAACAGATAATTAGGAATTATCACTCAAGGAACTTATCCTAAGCGAAGACTTTCCAACTAAGGAAAGAAAATATTTATAATCCAGCACCCAGGAACAAAAGGTTTCCTGGACTAAAAAATAAAGGTCTAAGTGGTCTAAACTCCTTACCCTGAAAATTCTTTTGGGCTTCCATT
Organism: Massospora cicadina; assembly: GCA_022478985.1. Lineage (NCBI taxonomy): Eukaryota > Fungi > Entomophthoromycota > Entomophthoromycetes > Entomophthorales > Entomophthoraceae > Massospora > Massospora cicadina. The sequence goes on along the minus strand of JAKSZP010001988.1, from coordinate 12,028 downwards.
TTTGAGCTTAGCGGTACTATTCCCAAAAATCCTGACAGTCAATACTTGAAGCCATCTAAGGTGCACAAGTATATTAATTATTGTAAGGGCCAAGTCACCACATATGAATTGTCAGCTAGAGTATCCATCCTATGGTAAGTATGGCAAAATGGACTTATTATATTAATGCAAAAACAAGATATAGAATTAACAGCGTAACTTTATTGTAATATAGAATAGGTGGTTTTTTATGTCACATATAACAATAAAACCCCAAAAATGTTTATTAAAAATAATGGAGCTAGAATCAGGAAGGGATGCTCTTGGTCAGACGATACATTCTGGATGGTATAATGCCTTTGTAGCATATTTTTGATAGGGAAAAAATTATGAATGTACCAAGTCAGATGAGACTTGGTATTACTTAGGACAATCATTTGGCGGATTATTAATTCTTACCATTTTGCAGGTTCATCTTGATTTACTGCCTCATGTGAAGCATTGAGTAATATTCACCTGAACTTCTGGTGATTCTTCATTACAATTAGGAAGATTTCATCTTGGGGTATTTCTTGCTCAAATTGGTCTGACTGACTTTTCTTAGTAGCAGTCTAAGATATAATGACTACTGATTCTCCTGTGAAGTTAATAAAGGTAATTTCTCTAACCCCCTTCACAAGTCTAGGTGTCAATTTTGTCATGGCAGTTAAATGATCAATATTCTTCCCATAATGTCCTTTATCCAGATATACAACAGTTACACTTCATTCAGTGGGTGACTGTATGCACCCATGGCCAAGCCACATATGGGAGGCCACATTGGGTATCTAAAGGGTTAAATGCACCTAAATCTGCTGGGGTGGTGCTTTCCTTTTCCAGTGGAAGTCAAACACATTGATGATTCTAACCTGAGCATGCCACGGATGACTTAATTGCACTAGGCATTGATTTATTAATGTTAGAGAACCCCTCATTGGGCCCTGAGAATATTGAGGGAGTGGAAAAACCACAACCTTCCTGCTGGAAGTGGCTTCTTATCACTGCCACCTCCAACCCCCAAATCTCTGTACCATCCCTTGGGTGGTAAGATAGGGAGGTAAGGAAGATGGCATTCACAAATTAGCATAAATTGACAATTAAAATCAACCAATCAATCAATATTATATATATTGGCATGATATATGTACTATGACTGTGGGTTGGTTCAAAATCCAGGCAGGTATTAGTTCATAGTGTGATGAGCTTAAATTATTATAGATGGTTAGCATTGTTATACTAGTTTGACCAATAAAATTAACTAGATTAGTAAGATGAATTTTTGTAGATGGCAATCAGTAAATTTACCATAGATTGACCAATTAAATCAACTAGATTTAATAAAATGGATTATTGTAGATGGCAATTGGTAAATTAGCATAGATTGACCAGTAAATTAACTGATTAATATTATATATCAGCATCCATGAACTGTAATTCACTATAGTGTCCATAGAATTTTAGATATTTCAGTTTGATTAACTTTGATCTTATATTATTGATAAACAATAACCGCTCAGCCAATTCTAATTTCTCAATCAAATCAACTAAAAACCACCAATCACTCAGTCAACCATACTGAACTTATTAAAACAACCAATAACTAATCACTCCTCAAAATGAAACTGTGTCCTATCAATTCAACCAAAATTGTCAACTACTTGGCCAAACAAAATAAACCTATAGAATCAATCAGATAACACCAAATTGCTACCAGAAACATTTATCTAAATTTAAGATCATTATGTTATGTGACACGGCTTCCAAACTACCAAAGCAACTTCTACTTAACTTGAAAAAGGTATATTATTAATTAGGGGAACCAAATTGTGCAGGTTTTTTAAAATTATATAAAACTAGTATCCATATACCCATGCTTTGCTACAGTGTCTAAAGATTATCATAAATTTTATATTGATAAACCACTTAAACAGCTTAGCTAAACCATTAAATATACCAAATCAAATTAATCACCAACTGCTTTGTAAAACTAAACTTATCAATATCAAAACAACCAAAACCACAACCACAACACTTACTAATAACTAAAACCATTGAACATACCAATATAACAAATTACCAACTGCTTTGTAATACAAACCTAAACATAATGAAACAACCAAACCACCAACCACTTACCAAAACCAATTCACTTATCAAATCAACAATTACTAACTGCTTACTATAACTACCAAGCTTATTAGTCAGCCCAAAACCACCAACCGCTTGGCAACCCCAATAAACCTATCAAATCAACTGAATATCAAACTGCCCAACCTATAACAAAAATAAATTATCAATAAATACACATAATTTTCACTTTTTACATATAAAACTTTTTATTTTATTATGAAAATTAAAAAACTGGCTTTAAGGTGCACACAGACCCCCTCCCGTCCACCTATATCCAAATTTTTAAGCTCTACATATCTTAGTTTTGGCTGGGCATTGCACACACACATACAAACACACACAAACGCTTGCTTTTATTATTACAACTAGCATCCAGATACCTGTGCTTTGCTATGGTGTTTAAAGCTTACCAGATGATTTGAATCATTATTTTGGATTTTTTATAGATAACAACCAACCACTCAGTCATACCCATTGAACTTATCAATCTAATAAAATTCCACCAACCACTCAGCCAAAACCAATTGCCCTATTAATTCAACCAAAACTACCACCACTTAATTAAAACCAACTAAAACTATTGGATTAGTCAAATAATAGTGGTGTTATCTGACTTTACTCAGGTTAATAAACAGTTTAAAAAAGATTAGATTAGAATCTATATTAGGTTGGTAGCCCATTTTACCTAGCATTATTTTTAGTTATAAATTAACATATAATATTATCTATATTAGTATATATAAATTGGTATATGGCAATCAATAAGTTTAGGAGAAATCAAACCTATCAAATCAGCTAAAAACTACTACTCATTTGGCATAAACCAATTTGGACCTAATAAACAACCTAAAACCATCCAGCTTGGAAAAGCCATTTAAACTATTGAGTCATCCAATTACTTACTACTTACTAAAATGATTAACTTAATTATTAGCTAAATAACCAATTGATTGACAAAACCATTTAAACTATCACTTTTAATTAGATATTAAACTGCTCAGCCATAACAATATACTGACTTCTATTAAAAACAAATTATATTTTCACTTATTACATATAAAACTTCTTATTTTATTTAAAAAATTAAAAATCTGGCTTTAAGGAGCACATGGAACCCCTCACATCCACCTGTATACAAAGTTTCAAAACTCTAGATGCTGTAGTTTTGGCTGAGCATTATGCACACACACTTGATTTCTAACACATTCATTGCCCAGTGTGACCGTTTTGATTTTTTCACGTGGCCCAAATGTGACTATTGATAAATTATAATCTCAGGAAGCAAGATAATTATTAAAAAATTAAAATATTGTCTCAAATGTTAAAAAATACCAGAAATGTGTTTGTACTGTTTTAATGAATATTATAATACACAATATTATAAAATAATATTTTCCCATAAGTTAATAAAAAGTATATTATAATGTTAGTCTTTTTGAATTTTTTTGTATCTTCTCCTCATACAGCTAGAACTTTGTTTTTCATGCCTTTTTCTTACATACCCCTTCAGAGCTCCATTGGTAGTTTTGGGTAGTTTTTACCCTTTGATTTCATTTAAGACGTTACACTCAAATTTTCTATTAGTGATGCTTATTGGATTTTGGGCTGGGAAAAGGCTCACAGTTGTTTTTAGCCTCAAATCCAACAATAAAAGTAAGGGGCTTTTCTCACCAATTATATGGAAATAAAAAAATACATAGTATTATAGTGGTTTTACCTAAGGTTTTTTATTATGTACCATGCGTGGATAAGAAAGAGAGTATCACATATAATAAATTGATATGAGTATTTAAAGTGTCAATGCTTGACGTTTGGATAGCTTGGGAAATTCTGAATTAGGTAATATATGATTTTAGTCTATTGAGGCTTGGCAAACTCGCATCTTTGACTGAATGATGGATGGGGAATCATTATTGGCCAAGACGTATCAATGAGGTAACAATTTGATATATTTTAGCCAATCCCTATCTGAGAAAGTTATTTCTCCTTGGGGGACCACCACCACACCTATAAAATGGGGCGGTCCCGCATAGGTGCTTGAATGGACTTGGGCATGATTGGGGAAGCACCGTCTAAGAAATGCCCCATGGTCTGCTTCATTGTCAGGGTAATCCAATTATTGGTTATTTATTTAGTTTCCCAGAGAGGAGTCAAACTCATGCTACCCCAAAATGTGGGGTTCCATTGAGAATTGGCCAGGGTCTTTTGGTCAACTAAACCATTATCATTACTATTAAATTCAAATTCCTCCTTGTCGTGGACTTATAAATGCCCAACATTTCCTCTATTTGGCCAAATTTCACCCACAATATTCTTATTCTGGAGTCTATGAGGCAAATGTCCGACATTACCCCCTCAAGAATGTTGGGGGGTGAATAGGGCCAAAGGAAGTGGTCATGAACTTGATTGATGGTGAGTCCAGATGAGAGGTATTTGATAGAATAAAAGTACCCTCGCTTGTATGTGACTGAGAAGGTCCCTTCCTAGATAGAGTTAAGTTTTTCACTTCTTGGAATGATTCAGTTATGGTAATAGAGTACCAAGTTGACACTTGGAATGATGGAAGAGGGGCCCTGAGTTCATTTGCGGCTTGACCTTCTTTGGTAACATTCTAAGCTAAGTTATTCATGGCCTCTGATTGTATTGGATAATGTGTTGTGCCAACTTTTTCATGGCTTGTTCAGGATAAGTCCTATCAGAGAAAATATTCTTGGCTAATAGTGCTGGCACCCCCCAGATCTCGCCCATATAACACATGGAAAGGGGACATCTTGAGGATGCAATGGTAGCTAATTTGGAAGGCCATGAGTGCACTGGGCAAATAAAGATCCTAGTGAAGAGGGTCAGAAGTGGCCATTTTGCATAATATTGAGACTAGGGTCCCACTAACTCTCTCTACTGCACTATTTGTGGATGGGTTATATGGGGCTGAGAAGAGTTATTGAGCTCCCATAGAAGTGGCTAAGATCTTTACCACTTGGGAAGTAAAGTTTTTCCCATTGCCACATAGGAAGACCTGGGGGCATCCATGATGGGTGAAGATGTACTGGTGTAAGAAAGTAGCCATAGCTTTAGCAGTCTGAGCAGGAAGAGCAACAGCTTCAATGATAAGTGAAATGATCAATACCAACCAATATATAGCTGTTTCCACCTGTATTTTGAGGGAGAGGACCTACCACGTCCAAACTTATGGTGTGGAAGGGTTGGTGGGGTGTTGTAGGTTAATACCAATATCAGGTCTTGAAGCTAGTTTGTTTTTTACAGGTCAGGCATGCATCCAAGACTTCAGTTATGGTTTCCATGATGCCCTCCCAATAGTACCGCTGTTTTATCCACTCATAGGTTTTGCATACTCTGCCATGTCCCATGAGAGTGTGAGACTCTAAAATGACAGGCACTCACTCAGATGGCTGGAGATAGGGCAACCAATTTACCCTTACTTTCTTATACAATTTTCCATTTTCTACCTTCATGTTGCGGGAGTGCTGAGTGATCATCTTCCATACTGGTTTATCTTCATCAGCCCTTGCGTCAGGAGCCATTAGGAGGTCATGCAAACTCTCAGATTCACTATTGTCAAGGTGAAGTACAGGCAGCATCGTCTGCCCATCAACGTTCATATGATGTGTCCCATCTCGGTGCTAAATGGTCATATCATAACGCTGGAGCTTAAGAGCCCATAGAGCCAACCGCCCAGTGGGATCTTTCATATTCTGCAACCACTTCAATGAAGCGTATTCTGTGCTTACTTTAAAGGGAGTCCTATATAGGAATGGGCGGTAGTGTTCAACAGCAAGCAGGACAGCCAAGCGCTCCTTTTCCATGACGCTATAATTACTCTCAGCTTTTGAAAGCATTTTTCTAAAGTAAGACATGGAATGATTGACTCCATGCTCATCCAATTGAGCTAAGATAGCTCCAACAGCATAGTCAGAAGCATCTGTGAACAACATGAAGGGTTTATTGTAGTCAGGATGGTGGAGTATTAATCGTTTTTATAACAACGCCTTCAGGGTCTCAAAGGCGACTTTTTGTTCCACACCCCAATGGAAAGGGGTGTTCTTAGTCAAGAGCCATATGAGAGGCTCACTGAGCTGCGCGAATTTTGGTATAAATTTATGGTATTATCCCATCATGCCAAGAATACCTGAATGTCACAAAGTGTTTTGAGCACAGGCATCTTGGTTATTGCTTCGGCTTTATCTTAAAGTGGTTGTATCCCATCTTGAGAGATAGCGTGTCCAAGGAAATCCAGCTTCCTATGGAAAAATGTGCATTTATAAGGCTTTAATTTGATATTAGAATCCCGCAAGCATTGAAACGCCTCCTTTAGATAAGCAAGGTGCTCATTGAAAGTCTTAGAGAAGACTGTAATATCATCGAGGTAGATGATGATGCAGCTTAATTTTATATCCTGCATGATATGATCCACTGCTTTCTAGAAAGTGGCAGGTGCATTGCACAGCCCTTGCGGTAGTTGGGTAAGTTGGAAGAGACCCTCACTGCAATTAAGAGCACATTTCTCTTGGCCTTGTGGAGAAAGGCCCATTTGCCAATAACCGCTAGTCAGGTACATGGCGGAGACATATTTAGACCCAGAGAGTTGGTCTAAAGTGTCATCAATATGAGGGATAGGGTAACTATCCTCCTTGGTGAGGTTGTTTATCTTGTTGTAGTCTATGACTACCCAATGCCCACCATTCTTTTTCTTTATTAATAACAGTGGAGAGGACCAAGGGCTTTGTGACGGCACCAGCAACCCAGCATCCAGCAGCTATATGAGCTCCGTCTGCATCTGTAGCTCCTCAACTTTTGATTTGTTGTAGGGTTTGGAGCGAATGGGTTGAGCATCCCCAACGTCAATCATATACATCCACCCCTTCATATGCCCATAGTCATTGTCAGATTTGGAGAAGATGTTGCTGTAGGCCTCAAGTAAAAAGTGGACTTTATCCAACTCAGCTGGGGTTAGTATTTGGAGATCTGAACAGAAGGGAGGGTTCATATGGAGGGGTCAGCAGGTAAGCCCATATTTTCCATAGACCCAATACAATGGTTTTGCTTGATGTCCTCAATGGGTATCAGCAGGCCTCTTCCTATCTCCTGATGCTTTTTTACCACCATATCCTTTTTTGTAAGATTACCCAGAAAAAGGTTAATAGGCCGATGATAGGCGAGGTCTAACACGCCTGGCAAAACTCTGGGCTTGAAAGGACTAACTCCATCTATGCTAATGAGGTGCAGTAGGCAGTTGCAGGGGATTTTATGGTAATCTTTGTGTCAACTCCCCTTTGTTCCCCAGCCTTAATGACCATCTCTTCAGAAGCATAGAAAGGGATACCCTTCCGGGCATCCATTGAGGGAGGCAACAGTTTAGTATGCCGTCCTGCCATGGTATAATGCAAGGATAAAGCGGAGGAGGGTTACTCAATTGTGAAAACATAATCCTTTTTATTGAGCTCTTCATTAGACAAAATCAGAGGAACCTCATAGTTAAGTAGGGAGAGATAACCCTGCTTTAAGTTAATAACCCCTTCATATTCAAGTAAAATTGGGTTCCACTGAGCAAAGCATAAGTATTGTTATTCAAAGCCACTGATGGAGCTGACAAGAGAAGCTTCTCAAACCATATGAGCAGAGAAGAGTAGACCCCAATGGCGTGGGTGTTGTTTGGTCCTGCCTTTCCAAACTATTGAGTGTAGTCAAGGTCAGGGGCCAGCTTAATTTTTTTATAAGCTTTGTTGACACAACATTCACCAAAGACCCAGTGTCAAGGATAGCTTTACCCGCACTCCATTAACAACAACCTCCACTTTAGTTAAAGCACCACCCAAGGAGGGGTGAAGAGCGAGGATTTCTCAGATGAAAAGTGGAGGCAAGGCTTTTTACAGTTTCAGAGTATTTTCCTGGATAGTCTGCAGGGTAGGCACACTCTGGGTAGATCTGAAAAACGTGGCAATGAGCTGGTCTGCATCACTAGCAGTGTCAATAACCTTGAAACCCCTTATCAATTGCTGAAGATAAGTGTGACAAGGAATCTTGCCCAATTTTCTCTCTCCAGGTTTAAAAAACCAAGCACCTCCACTTCACCTGGGGCTTTTAAAACGTAATGACCAACATCTTCATCACCCCCCTAAGACTCATCGTCAGTGAGGTTATTAATGCAGGTTATGGAGCCCATAAGAGGTGGGTAGGATCAGGCCTTCCCTTATGGGATGATAAGTCCTGGGGTTGTTTCTCCACCTTATTAGCTTTTTCAAAAAGGTGTTAGAACTGCCACAGATTGAGTTTAACCTTCAAAGCAGGGGGTTGGTGCTGCCTCAAGGAGACAAGCTTCATACTAGAGTTATCTGAATGAGAGGTTGAGAGGATAGCACTGGAGAGGTAGATACTTTACTTTCAACAGCTTTGGGTCATTCAGTGGCTGGGTGCTTTTGTGAAACAGCGAAATTTAGCCTTTATGAACTGTTCAATTAACCCATTGGTAGAGGGATGATTGGGAACCAAAAAGTGGTTTAGGCTGAAGAGCAGGTGTAAAAATTTACTCTAGGATTGATTATCAGCTGTCAACCCAGTAACCTTTTTAATGCACAGGCTTGATTTCCTCATGAATTTCATCGCGTTGTATAGAATGTATTACTCAATAATAGTATGGAGACTATTATCCATAGTTGAGATTGAACTATTATTTTGGCCAATGCTCAGCCAGTATTTCTGATTACATACTCTTGAAGTTGTAATTGTAGGAATTTGTTCCCTATACTCTTGTCCACCTGATCTTTGCTAAGATACCCTGGTGACAGTCTCTCTCAGCCCAACACACAGTCAGCAGCTATCCCAGATTTTGGTTACTTTATCTCTAGATCCCCACTCAGATCTTTACTCTTCTCTCTGAGAGTCTTCCAATTATTGCCTTCTGCAATAATATCCTTGAGATAGAACGACACAATAGAAGCTGATAGTCTAACTATACACCAAATTGATAATTTTACTGTAAAGTACTTGTTATCTTAAAAACTAGATTTTTTTATTATAGTAAATCCTAGGAAATTATATAGTAGGGGATTCAGCTGTCTAACCCTTGGTTGACAACTCTTTGATGAAATGGCAGCTAATGCCATTGAATCACCCTTCCTCATAACAGCAGCAATGGTCTTCCCCATCCTGGCTAGGATTCCGTCGTTGGACATCCTCAAGACCTCAAATGGAAAGAGTTGGAAAAAGTTTCCCTAACATTTTCCTCTTGATCCAAGAAAATCAACCATAATTGGCTAGTGACCTGCTTAGGTAATGGGACTATTACCCATTATGGCAGGTCACTTCACCAACCAATTGATTTGCTAGTTGCAGGCGGCATCACTTGCCTCGCAATTTGCTATTCATTCCCAATCAGTTGGTGATGAAACCTGTTTGATCCCAATTGGTACACCTGATAGTTAATCACTATTAGATGCCCCTATTTTGTCAGCAACTCCGCCTGATGAGATCTTAGGTATTTATCCGGATTGATCCCTGATGGATATGACCAGGCAGATATCCCAAAATCCCCCAAATGTAGTTCCTCCAAAACTTGGGCCTACTGATTTCCAATTCACTTCGCCTTAGGGAATCCTCCCCTAGCAATACCAGGTAATCTAGCATGCTGGATATATGGGCAAAAATCCCAACACATACCCCCTTTCGCCTAGATTTCCAGTGAGAAAAGGACCGGGGCATGAGAACACCGCTTTGGACACTTGGTTGAATACTTCATTGGTTCAATTGGAGTACACTCATCAATACTCAACTCTGCTTGGACCGACCTTCAGCATATGGCGTTCTTCCTCTTCCTCCTCGCTACCACCTTCTCAGAGAGCGGTCCTCATGACCTTCTGTCATGCTGGGCTGATTGATTTACTCATGATGATATTAGTCCTGGGATCTGGTTTTCCCCCATCAGGGTTATGACCCGCTGTCATATTCAGGATTCTTGGTCCGGCATCCTTGAATTCCTGATTTTCTCCTCATTTTAGACAGGAGACTCTTGCTGTCAATGTTCATTTTGCAGCTTAATTAAGAATACTTATTTTTTATTCGCCCTTATTATTTCGCTCATAGCCTCTTGGCAAAAGCCATCCTTAATTCTTCCCTTGGAGAGCTTATCTCATTAATTATGAGATTAATTTCCCTAAAATTGGAGCTTAATGTATTATAGAGTGTATAATGCCAACCTCTATATAAGTCCGACATCCTCCTCTCGTCCAGCTCATATTTCAAATTCCAAATCTCACTACCAGCAGCTCCTCAATATTCTGTCTGATCCAGACCTCCATCTCTTCCAGCAGATGAGTTGGGATGCTAGATGGAACCTCTTTTATGTTCCTTCCAGGACTCATATGCCTAGTCTGGTGAAAGCGGCTAGTCCTTCCATTGAATTACTGGAAACAGCAACTAATCCCCCCAAAACCAGGCTGGCCATCATTTCGAACAACTCTTGGCTGACTCTTACATAGCAGTTGATTCCAGAACTGGACTTCAAAACCCTCCTGGATTTGGCTCCTTTCACTGATGCTCCAAACATCATCATAGATGCTCTGGAGATTATGCCAGTTGCTCTGGATCATTTGTTTCTGTCCATGTCAGACTTGCTCCCTGAGTTCCTCTTCTGACTCAGTCAATTTTACAAACCCACTGTTCTGGTTTCTGAGCTCTCAATTGGTAACAGCATACACTTTGAGCTCCCCTACACTGAACTCTGGACCCAAGTCACCAAGGCTTTGACATTAGCGCTGAATCCCTCTGATATTGACAACCTTCTGGATCAGTATACTGCCGCTTATGCTCTTTGCTTTGCTGGCCAAGTTCTTTGAAGTTTGTCTGCAAAGCTTCCAGTCTCACCTGGTTTCCACTGATCATTCAGATTTAGCTTTCATGAAGCCAGTAGTCACTGCTTTCAGGATGCAATCCGCTCTCTGCACAACTATCTCTTCTCCAGAGCTTCCCATTGGTATCTTCCACTGATGGCGTTGATAGGGGGCATGATTTGGCAACCCCCATCTAGCATCCCTTCTTTGTTTCCAGCCCGCATGTCCAGTGTCCTTGATGAAGCCCATTGGCAGGCACTCAGTACTAATCTTCCAGCTCTGGTGCCATATTGGGATTACTTGGGGTTATTTGCTGATTGCCTCTTTTTATACTGCTGCTTTCCTACCCGCTCCAGGTTTTGCAATTGGCATCTTCTGACATTTCAATTTCCCTTCCATTAGTCGCTTTTTCTCAGGGCTCAGCGTCCACTCAATGAACTTGGTTTCATGTAGGTCTCATCCTCACAAGCGTTCAATAATATATCAATTTTGATGGGCGGTTTATTCCTACCGCAATCCATCCTCCCTCCCCCAAGAGGTGATATAGGCAGAATCATCCCCATACTGAGGATGATTGTGGGATCCGCCAATGGATGCCACAGATATTTCTCAAAATATAAAATTTACCTTTAAAATAAAAAATAAAAGTAATAATAAACGCTTTTTTTAAAGTGTTTTATTCTTTTATTATTTGTGTGGGCAAGCCAGAAAAAGATCCCCTAAATGATACTAGTATTTCATATTTAAATTTAGTTCAAATATTGGGGCCATGGAAATTTAGGGGCTATAGTGTCAAAAAGCTTAGTCATCCAAATTAGGAAAGATAGGCTTCAGCCTATCAGAATGAGGGAAAATATTCTGGGGCAAAACAAACCCATGTAGTAATAATTTTATAAATTGCACCCAATCACTGGCAGGTAAAATTTTCTCACCTTGGGGGAGAACAAACCCATGTGGTAATGATTTGATAAATTGCATCCAATCACCAGTGGGTAAAATCTTCTCATTTTGGGGTCTCCGCCACGCCTAAAAAGGGG
>JAKSZP010001987.1:0-44002 GCA_022478985.1 Massospora cicadina | reverse complement strand
ATAAATGTTAGTCCAATTGTTACAAATGACAGGGTTTATAGTATTGACTATACTACTTTTAGTACTTTTAAATTAGAGTAATGCTCAGAGTTGTATTTTTATAGTAAAAAGTTAGCTCATAGAGCACGAGGGCAACAGCAAAGCTGTTAGTCTGAGTGCCACAAATGATAGGCTTTATATATATTATACCATCCTATCATAAGCATTTTGATTCTTATAGCATTTCTCAGAGCTATGTTTTAATAGTAATAAGTTAGCTCATAAACCAGAAGGGCAACAGCAATGCTGTTAGTCCAAAAGGCACAGATGATAGTTTTTATGGTATTATACTATAATACTTTAGTATATTTAACCTTATGGCTATGCTTTGAGTTATATTTTTATAGTCAAAATCTAGCTTATAGGCCACAAGGGCAACATCAAAACTGTTAGTCTGAGTGGCACAAATGATGATATTTTTAAAGGTAGATGGGGCTCAGAGCGTAGTGGAGGCACAGCTTTAGCTGTGGCAGTGCAAGCTTATCTTCAACACATGCAGCTAGGAAGTGAAATTTGTGTGCATTTTCTTGGGGTCACCCTTTTAAGCTCAGGGTGCTGTTTTGGGGGCTTTTGTAACTTTTTATTTTGGTCTATGACATCAAAAATTGATTTGCTAATAGCAGTGCTAAGTCTAAATTGTTTGATAACTTTGGGTTTTGAGTCAATTTTATTAAAAATTTATTAAGGTGTGATTTAGTGGTTCAAATCAGCATTGATTTGAAGCTTAAACTGATCCCAATCAGATTTTGAGATTTTGTTAGTAGGGAAAGTTAGCTATCATATATATAGCTTTTGAACCCCCAACCTGGCAAAATAACAACTAATTGGAGGTATTCAGAGATTCTAAAAAACAAGGTAAAATTGATTCTCCAATTCTCCAATATTTTTAATTAATTTTATAGATATTAATGATTCAACATCAGATAATTTGAATCTATTTAGTATATAATTTAAAAATTAAACACAGTTTTACCAATTAAATTGCATCTATTTAAGCTCCACTGATAGGTTTGACATAAGTTATTGTTGGAAAAGGTTACTTAAAGCTATTAACAATATTAACACATAAATAGCCATCACGTTTTTAGGTAAGTATTGCTAACAATAGATATCAACCTAAGTATCAGAATAAAAACAAATAAAGACTAAATATTATTTATTAAGTATATGGTATAACACCTCCACTTTAAGTGCAGAATTATGAAACTCAATGCAAAGGTAAGCATTTTAATAGGCTTTAGTTATTTAGGAAATTTACTCATTAGATATTTGTTTACAATATTCCCCTTGCCTAAATTGCAGAATTATAATAATTTCAAATCAAATGTAAGCACTTTTTAGTTGATAGTTATTAGATACAAGAAAACATTCAATAGATTATAGTTTGATTGTCCCCACTTAAACTACAGATTTGTAATTTCAACTCAAAGGTAAGCACTTTTTAGTTTTTAGTTATTTAAGATTTAGGGAAAATATTAACTAGATTGTTGTTTTATCCTAACTTAAATTGTAGAATTGTAATTTTAACACAAAGGTAAGTACTTTTAGTTTTTAGCTAATTTAGGTTTTAGGAAAATTATTCACTAGATTTTATTTTGATTATCCCCACTTATATTTCAGATTTTATTTTCAACACAAAGGTAAGCATTTAATAGTTTGGTCATTTGTGAAAAATATTCATTAAGTATGTTTTTATTAGTTTGGCAGTAAAAAGGAATTTTAGTTTTTAGTTTCTTGATCCCAGAATGACATTCTTAAATTTGAAGAGTGCTACTGAGCTCATTTTAAGATAAGCTTTTTATTGGGTTTACTTATTTTTTACTATCTATAGCTATTAATTTATTAAATCTATTTATAATTTTGTTTGAATATGACCATCTGTGATCTAATTTGTTTATTGTTATATTCAAGGTAAGTTTTTAGATGATTATACTTATCTTCACCAGATGTTTTTTCAAATATAATAAACTTCAAACATCTGAATTGATTGCAAACATTTTTTTAAGGTGAGCTTTGCTTCTTATTTGGTAATATTTTCAGTACTGTTATTAATTTTGACTTTAACATAAACTGTTGTAATTTTCTATGGTTACTAATATTATCAGGCTAAGTTTTTAATATTTTTATTTGATCTATTTAAATAGTAGTTTTGTTGATTTTGATTTCACCATAAGCTGTTACCATCCTAAATATTTGCTAATATCATTTTCAATGTAAGTTTTGATTTTTTCAATTGATCTACTATATTATGTTAATATATGTATTGCTTATTTTGAGCTGTGATAGATTGGTGGCAAATTAAAATTATTCTTAGTTATCTCCAGGTTTTAATATTTTAACAATTTAATCAGTATAATAATAATATATTAAAGAGAATATTGCCTTTATTCTATTATGACTATGTTAAAATGTTTGCTCTTTTAATGGTTGGCTTATTTAGATATCTATTTATTTTGTTTATACTATGCATCACCAAAATCAGATAACCTTAAATAATTATATTTTAATCTGCACTAAAACACTTGGTATTATTAATATACTCAATTTGCTTTAGTTTGTGAGCTTAAAAATAAATTGTGTTTTTATTTGGAGTTATACTACTATTTCCCCAGCCACAAGGGCAACAGCAAAGCTGCTAATCCAAGTGGCACAAATGATAGTTTTATGGTATTATACCATACTATCATAAGCATTTTGAACTTTAGTGCAGTGCTCAGAGTTGTTTTAATAGTAATAAGTAGCTCATAGGCCACAAGGGCAACAGTGAAGCTGTTAGTCCAAGTGGCACAAATGATAGTTTTTTTAAGGTAAATGGGGCTCAGAGCATAGTGTAGGCACAGCCCTTTGGCTGTGCCGGTGCAAGCTCATTCTCTGGCACCTTTGTTTGAAGTGATCCATTCATTATTCATCATATATTGACATATTGTTTTTGTCATTTATCAACATTACCTTATTACCTGATTTGGAGGCAATCCAATATTATATTTAACCCAATATTGCCTCATCCTAAGGTGCTCAAATAATTGTAGCTCATATCATTATTGGTGGATTCTACCTATTCCACCATAATGACGTAGGGCTTATTATCCAGTCATGTCAGAATTATAATATTATCCCCCTTGACTGGATGATAATTCTCCTATTGTTTATATTCCTGAAGGAACTTTGCATGCAATCAATTGATGATCTGACTATTTGTGGGGTCCTTGATAGTATATGCATCTGCACCTGTCCTTTCAATAACTTTAAATGGCCCAATCCAGATACTGGCCAACTCATGCTTCCACCTGAAACCATGTTGGTCATAGGATAAAACCATGTCCTTATCTTTGAACTGTGCTAACCCACTATGCTATACCTGATTGGCAGCTTGAGTCTTAATCTTATCGGCTAAACTGAATGAGTACACTTTGGTATGTATTCATAAATGCGTCAGCTAGGGTTGTCAAATAACGTTGGGGATCCATTCTGCCAGTACCTTCTACACAAGCATAAAGCAGCTCTAAAAGTGCAGTGTGTTATCTATACAGTAATTAGAAGGGGCTCTTCCCCATGGTGGAATGGTAATAAATATTTTAGGCAAAGACAGCAGTGGACAGAAGGGAACTGTAATCTGAGGGTCAATCTGCTACTAATTTATGGATTATGTTCACTAAAGTCCCATTGTCCTATTTGACTATTGTGTTAGACTTGGGGTGGTATGGGGTTGTCAGAACCCCATGGATGGCCATCAGCTCATTTAGCTTTGGGAGGATATGGTAAGTGAAGTTAATTCTATTATTGGTAAGGAGGAATTGAGGGCAGCCATGTGACTGATTAGTACATTTTAATATGAACTTGGACACTGTTATCAGCCCCAGATCCTGTATCACCCAAGCCTCAATCCACCTGGTTAAGTAGTCAATTGCCACCAGAATGTATTTGGACCAGTTAGCTCCCATTGGCAGAGGGCTAACAATATCCAGGGAAACTGTATGCCAAGAAAAATATGGTTTTACTAACTGGTAGGACACCTTCTGGCAGAACAGCTTTTCCACTTGGCACTGGTGGCAGCAGGATATTGTTTCCAGAATATCAAAGTTCATGCTTTCCCAATAATGAGGGTGTAACACTTATAACATCTTTTACATGCCACCATGTCTGACTTCCCAATGTGTGCTCATGATAATGTTAGGCCGTGCTGAGGGTTGTGGAAAGTTCACTGTCAAATCACTGATCCACTTGTATAACTCACCATTTCACTGGAAGGTATTGGCTCACATTTCATTCAGTGCCTTGATGACTTGCGGCAGCACATCATCATACTTTCTGATGAGCATCTTATTGTACATGATGTCACTTAGATCCACTGTAACTACTGTAACAGACTAGAAAAAACCCAGTACTGAATGCCATAATTTTACATATTGCTTTGGTGCACCAAAAAGCAACCAAAGCAGCCTAACCAAGTAGGGAGAGGTTTGGGGCACTGACAAGCAGCCAAACATTCATCTCTTATTGGTTGGCTATATAAGTCTTCTTTGTGGTTGATCCAACCCAACCATGTGAAAGCTTCCTTGAAATGGAAAAACTTGAAAAAGACCACAGGTATGAAAGGTATGTGAACCCCAAAACATCCTAATTTTTATAAGAAACTTAAAAACCAAGGTGCCCACTGACCAGAGCTCGTCTGAGGAGCGTTGACAATGCTCCCAGGAAGGGAAATGCTAGTGTCCTTGTAGAATTCTTAAGTGAACTTTGGAAGGTGCTGGCATACCTTATAAAGGCGGCGCTTCAGGGACCTCACCTGAGCTATTGATTGGGCTCGCACAAGCCTAATCTACAGCTCAGGTGAGGCACAACCCAGAATCTGAAATGACCAAACCCAAAAATATTTTCAAAGTGATCTAACTCAAATTTGGAAAATCTGAATCTGAGTCAGAATGTAACAAATGAGATGAACTCATCCGTTACAACTACAATTGTTGGTAATATTGAAAAGCAGTCTGCATTCTAGTGTTTAGCTCCTAGTCGGTGAAGAATCTTGAAATTGTAAGCCTGCAGTTCAAGGGCCCATCAGTCTAGATGCCCCTCAGGCTCTTTAAGGTTCTGCAACCAGCATAATGAGGCATGATCTGTTACAACTTTGTACTTTATGCAATGAAAATATACTCTGAATTGCTTATAAGTATAGATCACTGCAAGTCACTCCCACTTGGTCACAGTATAATTACGTTCATGGCAATTCAGGCTTCAACTGCAGTATGCTACTGGGTGCTCCTCACTTCATCATATTTCTGGATAGGACTGCCCCAACAGCGGAAAGGGGTGCATCCATCTGTACAATAAAATCATTTTCAAA
Organism: Massospora cicadina; assembly: GCA_022478985.1. NCBI lineage: Eukaryota > Fungi > Entomophthoromycota > Entomophthoromycetes > Entomophthorales > Entomophthoraceae > Massospora > Massospora cicadina. The sequence goes on along the minus strand of JAKSZP010001987.1, from coordinate 38,622 downwards.
GTTTGGGTAGTGTAGCACTGGCACATTGATCAATGCCATCTGAAGTGTATCAAAGGAGTGTTGATGGCTATTGGGATTTTGCCCATATTCCCATCCTGCTAGATTACTTGGTATTGCTAGGGAAAAAGTCCCTAAAGTAAGGTAAATCAGAAGTAGTTAGCCTGAGTTTTGGAGGAACTACATTCAGGGGATTTTGGGGTATTCACCTAGTTGTATCCATCAGGGATCTAGATGAATACCTAAGATCTCATTGGGTGGAGTGGCCAATGAAATAGGGGCATCTGATAGCGATTAACTATCAGATGTACTGATTAGGATCGGTTAAGTTTCATTACCAACTGATTGGGAATAAATAGTAAGTTGCGAAGCGAGTGATGCTGCCTGCAACTAGTGAATTGATTGGTTGGTGAGTGACCTGCCATAATGGGTAATAAGTCCCATTACCTAAGAAGGTCACTAATCAATTATGGTTGGTTCACTTAAATTAAGAGGAAAATGTTAGGGACACGTTTCTGACTCTTTCCATTTGAGGTCTCAAGGATGTCCAATGACAGAATCCTAGCCAGGATGGGGAAGACCATCGCTGCCAAGATGAGGAAGGGTGATTCAATGGCAACGGCTGCCATTACATTGAAGAGGTGTCAACTGAGGGTTAAACAGCAGAATCCCCTACTATATAATCCCCTAGGATTTACTATAATAAAAACTCTAGTTTTAAGATAACAAGTACTTTACAGTAATATTATCAATTTGGTGTATAGTTAGACTATCAGCTTCTATTGTGTCTTTCTATCTCAAGGATACTATTGCAGAAGGCAATAATTGGAAGACTCTCAGAGAGAAGAGTAAAGATCTGAGTGGGGATCTAGAGATGAAGGAACCACATTCAGGGATAGCTGACAACTGTGTATTGGGACGAGAGAGACTGTCACTGGGGTATCTTAATGAAGATTGGGTGGACAAGAGTATAGGGAATGAATCCCTACAAGTATGACTTATAGTTTATTTAATCAGAAATACTGGCTGAGCGTTGGGACAAATAATAGTTCAATCCAAACTACGGATAATAGTCTCCATACTATTATTGATTAATACATTCTATATAATGCAATGAAGTTCATGAGGAAATTGAACCTGTGCAGTAAAAAGGTTACTGGGTTGACAGCCAATAATCAAAATTTAGAGTAAATTTTTACAGGTTGGTGCCCACTACAGGGGTAGTTGAGTAAAGAATATATTATTTGTCATACAAAGAAGATGTTTCTAATTTTGGAAATATGTTACTGAAGGAATTAATGAAGATAGAACGTGAAGAGGATCACGTTCAGTGGCATTCACCCAGCTCAGCAGTGGAGCTCTGAGTGAACCAAATAGAAGATACTCAAGTACAGGGAAAGGACTTGCAGCCTAGATAAGGAACTATCTAGAGCTGCAAGAAAACCAGTTCCACAGGACATCTACTTTAGATGAAGAGTATCAGCAGGGCCAACTTGGGTTAAAATTGGGTCCGCTGGAAATAGTCCCAAGGAGCAACAGGATCAACTCAGGTTGAAATTGGATCCGCTTTAAATAGTCCTGATGAGAGAGTGTTTAGATGAGGCATTGGATGAAATAGGAAGCAATCAATCCGGAGAATTGAATTGCCATACCAATGAAGAGATGAAGTCAAAATAGGAAATTATTGATCCAAGATAGTGGAGGAAATCATTTGAATCAATAACACTCAATCATAGGTCAGAAGTTGCTGGAGACAAGTTCATCAATACAGGAGAAATTGGATGAAATTAATGAGGCCTGAACGACCTTTGTAATTAAGGATAGCCATGAAGGCTGAAAATCGTTTTCAGGAGTAAAATGATCTGGACAATTGGACAAAACCTTTTGGATAATGAGATATGAAGATCCAAAGCATCAGTTGCCAAAATAAGAGATGAAATTAGGGCCTGTTGGACGAATTTCCAGTAGGGATTAAGGGCCTAAGAGAATTGCCAGAAGTCAGCAAGTGTATCCTATACACAAAGAGACAGCACAGATGGTCCTATAGGGAGAAAGGTCAATACTAATTGGAAGTATTGAGTCTAAGAGAAAATAGATGCAATGTTCCCAGAGGACCTCTGAACCATTAAATAATTATGTCCTTAAATTTTGGTCAAATCCTAGAAGAGGACCACTGAACCAAATGGTTGGTTAAATCTTAAGAGGATAAGAGTTTGAACCATGATAACTGGTAGGTTTAAGTACCCAGGACCCAGTTTGGATGAAGGGGAAAAGAAGGACCTCTGAGCCTTTTTGTAGGTTGCAAGTCCCATTTCAAAAGAAAAATACAAAAAAATATATATAAAATACATAAAATAATTAATTTTATGGTATAAGAGATTTGGACCTAAGAAGTGACAAGAAATCCTGATGGCCAAATGGAGAAAGTTTCACTCATGATGAGATGATCAGCCGGGGTAGCTAAAAGCATCAACCTATTGGTTGATCAAGAGCAGCTCGCTGATCTGCCGGAGAGCCAGCAGGAAGAGGTGCTTGAACTATTTGAGAAATATTGGGAAGTGTTTGCTCAGGATGACCATGATTTGGGATGCGCACGAGATGTAATTCACAAGGGCAACACTGGGGAAAATCTACCAATAAAGATGAGACCAATCCAAAGATCAAAAAGCCACTGAAGCGGTAGCAGAGGATGAGATCAGCAAACTAATGAAGCATGGGCTTCTAGTTCTGTCATCAAGTCCGTGGGCGAGTCTGATTCTGATTATGAAGAAGAAGGATGGATCAAACTGGGTGGTGATTGACTACCAGAGGCTGAACAAAATTATGAAGAAGGACTAGTATCCCCTACCAAGGATTGATGATGACTAGAACATTTAGGAGAAGCGAAGTATTTCTTCACAATGGATCTAATCTGGGGATATTGGCAGATCAACTTGCCAGAAGAAGACCAAGAAAAATGCGTGATTATCACCATGCAGGGGTTATACCAGCTGACAAGGATTCCCCAGGGTCTCTGCAATGCGCCTGCGATGTTCCAGAGGGCCATGGACGCAATATTAAGCGACTTGAAGCTGTCATGCGTCCTGGTATATCTGGATGATATCAATGTGTTTAGTAGAACGTTTAAAGATCACTTGCACCACTTGAAAGAAGTTTTTAAGAGACTGTCCGCGGCTAACCTGAAGATTAAGCCATGGAAGTGCCACTTCTTCAAGAAAGAGTTGGAATACATGTGATTTGTAATCATCTCAAGTGGATTGCAGCTGCAAACCCAGAAGATAGCAGCTATAGAGCATATGGCTGTACTGAAGAGTGTCTGAGACATCCAAGTATTCAATAGGATGGTCAGATACTATATAAATTTATTTGGGACTTTGCCCAAATATCTGAGCCATTGATCCATTTATTAAAGGATCCAAAAAAAGGATTCATGTGGAATGAAGAGGCCCAGGACCCTTCGATGAGTTACGCCAGTATTTGATAGATTCACCAATTCTGAAATATCCAAATTTTGATCAGGAGTTTATTATTCAAACTGATGCTTTGTTGATAGCAATTGGCGCTGTACTGAGCAAAATAGACAAACTTTGGGACAAGCATTTGGTGGCATATGTGAGCCAGACACTATCATCCGCTGAGAGGAACTACACCATGACTGAGCGTGAATGCCTTGCAGTCATTTATGCATGTCAGCAGTTTTGGTTGTATGTCCATGGAACGCACTTTAAGATGGTGACAGACTACTCTTTGCTGCATTGGCTGCACAATATAAGGGAGCCAGAAGGACGACTGGCCCAATGGGCATTTAAGCTTCAGGCTTGCAATTATGAGATAGTCCACTGAGCGGGGGCTTCTCATCAGAACGCAGATGGCTTATCGCTATTGCCAATGGTCCAGTTGGTATACCCGCAGGCAGATGAGCTATTTCAGAGAATGGTCGAAGGAAAAAACAGGGATGAGCCTCAAGAAATCCAAGGTGCGCTTTGAAAAGTGATGGAAAACACCAAGACTATGGATGGATAAGTATTCAAGAAGCTCAATGGGAAGTGGCTAATATTCCTGAAACTGTTGGAAAGAGCAGCGATAGTACAAGCAGCTCACAAGGTTGTTGGGCATGAAGGCCTGAGGAAAACAACTGACTATATTTGCCAGTATTACTGGAAATTGATCAACTACGATGTTGTGGATCATCTAGATTGTTGTGTGGAGTGCCAGCTGCACAAACCACATAAGAATACAACTGGATACTGACTGGTCCGCCCTGGATTTGCCTGGCACACAGTGTCCGTTGACATGATGGGACCGCTGACAATGAGCACAGGGGGAGTCAAGTACATCATAGTTGCCATTGACCATCTGAAGAGATGGGCCAAGACGAAGGCCCTAACCAGAGTAGATGCTACCAGTACTGTGAGGTTTATCCTGGATCAAGTGGTATACCAGCATGGATGTCTGCAAGTCCTGTTGAGTGACAATGGGACCAACTTCACATCTCATGTGATCCTGAGGTTAAACAAAATAATGGGGATCTGAGGAGTTGTGTTAGTACCATATTGGCTGAAGATGAACGGACTGGTAGAACAGGTCAATGGGATGCTGGCTGCGATGCTGAGGAAGCTAGTCACAGGGAAAATCGCGTGGGGAACATACCTGAGTTCAGTGATGTTCTCCTATAACATTAGTCATCATATGGTGATGGGAAAGATGCCATTTGAATTGTTATACAGAAGAAAGGCCGCGTTGCCACCAATTTTATATTTGGTGGTGGAACCTACATTGGGGATGAGTACTGAGAAATACCTAAACTGACTGATGAGTATCCTGATCAATATGAAATTTCAAGAATTTGATACAACCTTGAAGAAGAGGGTATGAGCAAAATCAACGGATGACAAAAACTGACTAGCCTTAAAAAGAATATCAAATAGGGGAAAGAATCACCTAGTGCAATATGCATGGTTTTGGAAGAAAAACAAACTGGATGCATTGTGGTCAGGTCCATTTTAAGTAATTACCAAGACTTCAACCAATGCATACTCCATCAAGAATCTCTTGGATGGAAGAGTTGTAAATAGAGTCCATGCTAAGTATCTAAAGCGTTGGATCAAGGAAAAATAAAAGAGTTCTGAAGGACCAATGAACCATTAAGTTGGTCATGTCCTGATGATTAGGTCAATTCCAAAAAAGGACTCTGAATCAATCTAGATGATTAAGTCTGAAAAAAGGACCTCTAACCATGGAGAACTGGTAGGTTTAAGTATTCAGGACCCAGTTTGGGGGAAAAGATGGACCTTTGGACCAAAACAAGGTCAAGTCCCATAAAAAAAGAAAAATAAAGATAAAATTGATAAAAAATATCATAAAAAAGATTATAAACTGCATAGATAAGAAAGCTCATGTATTTTGGTAATTTTTATTTTTATTGAAAGTCCTCAGTACAGGGATGATTCCACCTATGTTGCCTCTTGGGGGAGGGAGGATGGATCACGGTAGGAATAAACAGCCCATCAAAATTAATATGTGATTGGATGCTTGCAAGGGCGAGACCTACACGAAATTATTTTTGTTGAGTGGATGCTGAGCCCTGAGAAAAAGTGACTAGAGGAAGGGAAATTGAGATGTCAGAAGATGCCAATCACAAAACCATGGAGTGGGGAGGAAAGCAACAGTATAAAAAGAGGCAATTGCAAATAACCCTGAGTAATCCCAATATGGCATCGGAGCTGGAAGATTAGTCCTGAGCGCCTGCTGATGGGCTTCATTCAGGACACCAGACATGTGGGCCGACAATGAAGAAGGAATACCTGATGTGGGTTGCTGAATCATGCCCCCTTATCAACGCCATCAGTGGAAGATACCAATGAGAAGCTGTTGCGATTTTTGCCCATATTCCCAGCCTGCTAGATTACCTGGTGTCACTAGGGGAAAATTCCATAAAGCAAAGTGAATTAGAATTTGGTTGGCCTGAATTTCAGAGGAACTACATTTGGGGGATTTTGGGATATTCTCCTGGTTGTATCCATCAGGGATCAATCCAGATGAATACCTAATATTTCATTGGGTGGAGCGGCTGACAAAATAGGGGCATCTGATAGTGATTAACTATCAGGTGTACCAATTGGGATCGGTCAGATTTCATCACTAACTGATTGGGAATGAGTAGTGAGTTGCGAGGTGAGTGATGCCACCTGCAACTAGTGAATCGATTGGTTGATGAGTGACCTGCCATAATGGGTAATAAGTCCCATTACCTAAGAAGGTCATTAACCAATTATGTTTGGTTCACTTATATCAAGAGGAAAATGTTAGGGACACGTTTCTGACTCTTTCCATTTTGAGGTCTCAAGGATGTCCAACAATGGAATCCTAGCCAGGATGGGGAAGACCATCACTGCAAAGATGAGGAAGGGTGATTCAATGGCAACGGGAGCTGTTTTATTGAAGAGGTGTCAACCAAGGGTTAGACGGCCAAATCCCCTATAAATTCCCTAGGATTCACTATAATAAAAAAGAGAAGCAAGTATTACTACAAAAACAACTAGTACTACAAAAAACATTATTAGTTTTATTGTAGATTTGGGCATAGTTAGACTATCAGCATCAAGTGTGAAGTTCTATCTTAAGGACATTATTGCAGAAGGCAATAATTGGTAAACTCTCAGAGAGAAGAGTAGAGATCTGAGCGGGGGTCTAGAGATGAAGGGAACCACAACTAAGGGATCACTGCTGACTGTGTGTTGGGCCAAAAGAAACTGTCATCAGGAGATCTTGACAAAGATTGGGTGAACTATATTGCAGGGAACAAATCCCTACAAGTAAGACTATCAAGTATTTAATCAGAAATACTGGCCAAAGCGTTAGGCCTGATAATAGTTCTAACTCAACTTTGGATGATAGTCTCATACTATTATCAGATAATATATTCTTTACAACGCGAGGTGCACGAGGAAATTGAACCTGTGCAGTAAAAAGATTACTAGGGTTGTTTGCCAATAAGAACAAACTAGTTAATTTTTACAAGTTGGTGCTCACTACAGGGGGTAGTTGAGTAGAGAGTCTATCAAAAACGTCATATAAAGAAGAGATGTGCAAGTTGTGGACTGAGATCGCCACATTGAATCAGAATGCCTTAAACTCTGTGGACCATTGGGAGTTTGCGGCGTTGGAGGAATGAGTAACCAAGGTGGAGGAAGGAGTTGAAAACGTAGCCAACTTTGGGAATGAGTTACTTGGCAAAGTAAACTTTTTAAAGTGGAAAGAAGGAGACCTCATCCAAGAGGTCCTATTCCTGAAAACGGAATGTGAAGTGGATTGAATTCATTAAAGAAAGTTTGGTGTGGACATTGAGAAGTTGATGAAAGAAGTAGAGGATTTGAAAGCCCACGGATGTGCATGTGAGCCTGATATAGCCAGTGATGCCAAATAGGGAAGTCCTAAAACAATACTTGGGAAGGCGAACACCCCAAGAAATATGCCACCCACATTTAATGCTATTTTGGAGATGACTCCTGAAGTCACTCCATAAGTGAGCTGAGTAGCCAAACTGAGAGAATTGGTCCAAAATGACTTGGAGGAATTCAGAGCAACACCTAAATTGCCCACATTCCATTGGGATAACGCCCCAGCGTTTTTCTGAAAATTTGACATGGCCATGAATGGATACGGGGATCATCAGAAGGCGTTGAGAGTCATGAGCTTTTTGGACACAGACTGCCAGAACCTAGTGTTACCCACTTGGAGGGGGACAGATGGTCCTATGCCAAGGCTAAAGCAGCCATAATGAAGGAGTTTGGGAGTCCAACCCATATGTCAAAATGCAAGCAAGAATTTATGGGAATTCAATTCCATATAGATGAGTTTCTTGCAAGCTTTGCGGATCAATTTTACCAGGAGTCACGGATCCTGGCTGGAGCAAAGGTGTTAGATGAATATGATGTAAGAATCGCTTTGCAAGCGGCCCTTCAGCCCTTTTGCGATTTTCATCAAATGATGTCTACTGTATTTACGACCAAAACTAGCTACCTCACAAATGGTAGATAACCTGAAGATTCTGGGAGTGACGTTTGATGCCCTGAATAGAAGCTTCAAGTCCAATCTGAGACCAAAATCAGAATCCCACAAAGGGAAGTGAAGGAGCAAATGAGACCTTTAAATAAACTGTGCTGTAAAATAACCCCAAGAATTTCAAATGGTTAAATAAGAAAGAAAAGGTCTGCTTCCAGTGTGGCGGGAAAGGGCATTTCGCCGCACACTGCAAAAAGCTGAATGATCAAATTAATGTGGTTCAGGCTAAAGAGACAGCAGTAGCCAAAGATTTGGGAATAGATACTGCTGCCTAGATAAGAAACAATCTAGAGCAGTGGAGAAACCTGTTCCTCCCAATATCATGACTGAAGAGATAGATACTAGTGATCTGTTCATAGACAACGAGCAGGATCAGTTATATCAAGTGGTCAACATGGATATAAATGCCGTGACCAGAGCTGGGGTGAAGAAGATTGACCCCAAGATAGTTCAGGAAGTTGCCCAACTGTACGCCCAACAACTGGTGGAGAAGATTCGGACTGCCAAGAATCCTGATGAGTAACCAATGTTTGCTTAGATGAGGCTAATCTGTCAATTCCCTTGGCGCAATTAAGGAATCATTTCCTGAATTATCAGTGCAGATTATTTATACCTTAGATTTGGCTAATAACACCGCAATTCACTCAATAAATACTCTATTACGATACTCTGAGTGTACATATATAGATATTCAAGTAAATCAAGTGAGGGTATGGGCAATAGTTGACAGCGGAGCACTCATCAATTTTGTGTCAACCAAGTTGGTAAAGATAATGAAGATCTCTCCGGATTTGGAGCACAAGAAAGAATATGGAACAGCTGGGCTGAACACCACCGTTTCCTGTGGAGTGTATAATGCACTGCCACAATGATTTGAGTTGTTGGTATTATCTGCACCAGCAATAGTTTTTGCGAACCAAAACTACAATATTCTGATCAGAACGGAGTTTCTGCAGAAGTATGGAGTTAAATGTAACTTTGAGGATAATAAGTTGACCATCCTGGGTAGACGTTACCATTAGTATACCAGAAGGACGGTGAAGTTCCGTTGAACTGATGAAATAACTTCATTAATCTGATATACAATGATGGCATTGTACCCATTCAATACCAATTAGTTGGTAGGAAGTGACAAGATATGCTGGCAGAAATCCTAGAAAACTGGGGAATTCCCTTAAGGATCAAGAAGGTGAGAACCATACCAGTGGATCGCAGATGATAGTTGACACAGAGTTGACTTTAGAGATTCTGGAGCTGTTGTATGGAGAAATCAGAAGCCTCTGGAAAAAAGTCCAGAGTGGAGCCATGGGTGGCTCCCGTGATAATCATGCTGGGCCATGGAGAAATATGAGTTCTCTTGGCGAATTTAAGCGAAAAACTGATGAAGATTAAGAGGAATCAAATCATTGCATTTAATCATTTAATCCTGACAGCAGAATTGAGACAATTTCATGATTTTAGGTCTCTCAAAGAAATGGGATTACTGGCCAGAATGGCCAAAAGCATCAATCTATTGGTTGATCGAGAGCAGCTCGCAGATCTGCTGAAAGGGCAGAAAGAGGAGGTGCTCAAATTATTTGAGAGATATTGGGAAGTATTCGCTCAGGATGACCATGATTTGGGATTCTCACAGGGCATAATTCACAAGGTTGACACCAGAGAAAATCTACCAATAAGAATGAGACTGATCTGAAGATTGAAAGCCGCCTAAGCAGTAGTAGAAGATGAGATCAGTAAACTAGTATAGCATGGGCTTCTAGTTCTGTCATCAAGTTCCTGGGCGAGTATGATTCTGATTATGAAGAAGGATGGATCAAACTGGGTGGTGATTGACTACCAGAGGCTGAATAAAATTATGAAGAAGGATTTGTATCCCCTACTGAGGATTGATGATGCACTGGATTGATTAGAAGAAGCGAAGTATTTCTCCACGATGGACCTAATCTCAGGATACTGGCAGATCGACTTGCCAGTAGAAGACCAAGAAAAATGTGCAATTATCACCGCACAGGGGTTATACCAGCTGACTAGGATGCCCCAGGGTCTTTGTAATGCGCCCACAGCGTTTCAGAGGGCCATGGATGCGATATTGAGCGACCTGAAGTTGTTGTGCATCCTGGTATATCTGGATGATATCTATGTGTTCAGTAGAACGTTTACTGATCACCTCCATCACTTGGAAGAAGTTTTTAAGAGACTGTCCGCGGCTAACCTGAAGATTAAGCTTATGGAAGTGCCACTTCTTCAAGAAGGAGCTGGAATACCTGGGATTTGTTATTAACACAAATGGATTTCAGCCACAACCCCAGAAGATAGCAGCTATTGAGTGCATGGCTGTGCTGAAGAGTGTCCAAGACATCCAAGTATTCCTTGGGATGTTCAGATGCTACAGAAGATTTATTCGGGACTTTGCCCAAATAGCTGAGCCTTTGTTTCATTTACTAAAGGATCCAAAAAAAGGATTCATATGGAATGAAGAGGCAAGGACTCTTTCGATGAGCTACAACGGTATCTGATCAATTCGCTGATTCTAAAATATCCAAATTTTGTTTGGGAGTTTATCATTCAAACTGATGCTTTGTTGATGGCGATTGGCGTCATACTGAGCAAAATAGACAAACTTGGGGACAAGCATCTGGTGGCATATGTGAGCCAGACACTCTCAGCCGTTGAGAGGAATTACACTGTGACTGAGCGTGAATGCCTTGAAGTCATTTACGCCTGAAAGCAGTTTTGGGTGTATGTCCACAGAATGCACTTTAGGGTGGTGATGGACCACTCTTCGCTGTGTTGGCTGCACAATTTATGGGAACCTGAAGGATGACTGGCCCAATGGACACTTAAGCTTCAGGCTTACAATTATGAGATAGTCCACTGAGTGGGGCTTCTCACCAGAACGTGGATGGTTTATTGCGGTTATCAATGGTCCAGTTGGTATATCCGCAGGTGGATGAGCTATTACAAAGAATGGTCGATGGAAGAGTTGAGGATGAGCCTTGAGAAATCCAAGGTGCGCTTTGAAAAGCAATGGAAAACACTGAGATCATGGATGGACAAGTATTTAAGATGATAAATGGGAAACGATTATTATTTCTGAAACCATCGGAAAGAGCAGCAATAGTTTAAGCAGCTCATAAGGTTGTTGGGCATGGAGGCCTGAGAAAAACAACCGACCATATTTGCCAGTATTACTGGGAATCAATAAACTATGATGTCATGTAATATCTGGCTTGTTGCGTGGAATGCCAACTGCATAAACCACATAAGAATACAACTGGATACTGACTGGTTTGACCTGGATTTGCATGGCACACGGTGTCCATTGATGTGATGGGACTGCTGGTGATAAGCACAGGAGGAGTCAAATACATCATAGTAGCTATCAACCATCTGACAAGATGGGTCAAAATGAAAGCCCTAACCAGAGTTGATGCTACCAGTACTGCGAGAGTAATCCTGGATCAAGTAGTTACCAGCATGGATGTCCACAAGTCCTACTGAGTGACAATGGGACCAACTTCACATCTCATGTGATCCCAAGGCTGTTCAATATAATGGGGATCTGAGGAGTTGTGTCAGTACCATACCAGCTGGAGATGAACAGACTGGTATAACGGGTCAATGGGACGCTGGCTGCAACGCTGAGTTAGCTAGTCGCAGGGAGAACTTCTGCGTGGGGAAAATACCTGATTTCGGTGACATTCACCTATAACATTAGTCATCATACAGTGACAGGAAAGATGACGTTTGAATTACTATATGGGAGGAAGGCCGCATTGCCGCTGATATCATATTTGGTAGTAGAACCTATGTCAGGGATGAGTACTGAACAATACCTGAACCAACTGATGAGTATCCTGATTGATATGCAATTGCAAGCATTCAATACAACCTTGAAGAAAAGGATACAAGCAAAATCAACGGATGACAAAACTGACTAGCCTTAAAAAGAATATCAAGTAGGGGAAAGAATCACCTAGTGCAATATGCATGGTTTTGGAAGAAAAACAAACTGGATGCATTGTGGTCAGGTCCATTTTAAGTAATCACCAAGACTGCAACCAATGCTTACTCCATCAAGAATCTCTTGGATGGAAGAGTTGTAAATAGAGTCCATGCTAAGTATCTAAAGCGTTGGATCAAGGAAAAATAAAAGAGTTCCTGAAGGACCAATGAACCATTAAGATGGTCATGTCCTGATGATTAGGTCAAGTCCAAAAAAAGGACCTCTGAACCAATCTAGATGGTTAAGTCCAAAAAAAGGACCTCTGAACCATAGAAAACTGGTAGGTTTAAGTGCCCAGGATCCAGTTTGGGGGAAAAGATGGACCTATGAACTGAAACAAGGTCAAGTCCCATGAAAAAAGAGAGAGAATAAAAATAAAAAAAATTGATAAAAGATATTGGGATTAAAAGATTTTAGTTGCATAGAAAAAAAAGCCAATATATTTTTCAATTTTATTTTTTATTGATCATCCTCAGTACGGGGATGATTCCACCTATGTCATCTCTTGGGGAGGGAGGATGAATTGCGGTAGGAAGAAATAGCCCATCAAAATTGATATGTGATTGGACACTTGCAAGGGCGAGACCTACATGAAACCACGTTCTTTGAGCGGATGCTGAGCCCTGAGAAAATGTGACTAGGGGAAGGGAAATTGATATGTTGGAAGAAGCCAATCATGAAACCCTGGAGTGGGGAGGAAAACAGCAATACAGGAAGAGGCAATTGTTAAATAGCTCTGAGTAAACCCAATAAGGCACTGGCGCCAGAAGATTTGTCTTGAGTGCCTGCCAATGGGCCTCATCAAGAACACTGGACATGTGAGCCAGCAGCAAAGAAGGAATACTCGATGTGGGTTGTCAAATAATGCCACCAATTAAAGCCATCAACAGAAGATAGCAATGAGAAGCTACAGAGAAGAAGTAGTTGTGTAAAGAGCGGATTGCATCTTGTAAACAATGACTATGGGCTTCGCAGAAGCTGAAGCTGAATGACCAATGGAAGCCAGGCGAGGCTGGAAGCTTCGTTGACCAACTTTGAAGAACTTGGCTGGCAAAGCAGAGAGCATAAGCAGCAGTATCCCAATCCAGAAGATTGTCCAGATCAGAGGGATTCAGCGCTAATGTCAACACCTTGGTGACTTGCGCCTGAAGTTCAGTGTAGGGGTGCTTGAAATGTATGCTGTTCCAGATTGAAAGCTCAGAAACCAGCACAGCGGGTTTGTAGAATTGACTGAGTTGGAAGAGGAACTCAGGGAGCAAGTCTGACCCAGCCAAGAACGAATGATCCAAAGTGAATGGCATGACCTCCAGAGCATCAACGATGATGTTTAGAGCATCAGCAAAAGGAGCTGAATCTAGGAGAATTTTGAAGTTTAACTCAGGGATCGACTTTAAGGAAAGAGTCAGCTGAGAGTTGTTCAAAATGATGGCACGCCTGGTTTTGGAAAGATTGGTTACCATTTCTGGTAATTCAATGGAAGAACTAGCCGCTTGCACTAGACTAGGTGTATGAGTCCTGGAGGGACCATAGAAGAGGTTCTGTTGAGCATCCCAACTCATTTTCTGGAAGAGACAGAGTTCCAAATCTGATAAGCTGTTAAGAAGCTGTTGGTAGTGGGATTCTGAGTTTGACATATGAGATGGACTAGAGGGGGGATGTTGGACTTTTATGGAAGTTGACATTATGCACTCTATATCCTATTAGGCTCCAATTTCGGGAAATTAATTTCAAAAATTAATGAAATAAACTTTCCAAGGGAAGAATTAAGAATGACTTACAGCCAAGAGGTTATGAGCAAAATAACAAGGGTGAATAGAAATAAGTATTCTTAATCAAGCCATGAAATGAACATCGATGGCAAGAGTCTCCTATCTAGGATGAGGAGAGAATCAGGAATTCAAGGACGCCGGACCAAGAATCCTGAATATGACAGTGGGTCATATACCCTGACGGGGGAAAAAACTGGATCCAGGGAATAATATCTTCATGAGTAAATCAATTACCCTGGAATGACAAGAGGTTGTGGGGACCGCGCTCTGAGTAGGTGGTAGCAATGAGGAAGAGGAGGAATGCCGTGTGCCAAAGGTCATCCCAAGCAGTGTTGAGTATTGATGAGTGTACTCCATTTGAACCAATGAAGTATTCGACCAGGTGTTTGAAATGGTGTTCCCATGCCTGGTCCTTTTCTCGCTGGAAATCTAGGCAAGAGGGGGATGTGTTGGGATTTTTGCCCATATTCCCAGCCTGCTAGATTACTGGTGTCGCTAGGAAAAATTTCCTAAGGCAAAATGAATTAGAAATTGGTTGGCCTGGATTTTGGAGGAACTACATTTGGGGGATTTTGGGATATTCACCTGGACATGTCCATCAGGGATCAATCTGGATGAATACCTAATATCTCATTGGGCGGAGCAGCTGACGAAATAGGGGCATCTGATAGTGATTAACTATCAGGTGTACCAATTGAAATTGGTCAGATTTCATCACCAACTGATTGGGAATGAGTAGTGAGTTGTGAGGTGAGTGATGCCGCCTGCAACTAGCAAATCAATCGGTAGGTGAAGTAACCTGCCATAATGGATAAAAAGTCCCATTACCTAAGCAGGTCGCTAACCAATTATGGTTGGTTCACTTGGATCAAGAGGAAAACGTTAGGGACACATTTGACCCTTTCTGTTTGAGGTCTTGAGGATGTCCAATGATGTAATCCTAGCCAGGATGGGGAAGACCATCGCTGCTGGGACAAGGAAGGGTGATTTAATGACAATGGCTGCCGTTTCATCAAAGAGGTGTCAACTGAGGGTTAGATGGCTGAATCCCCTATAATTCCCTAGGATTCAAAATAATAAAAAAGAGAAGCAAGTATTACTACAAAAACTAGTACTACAAAAAACAATATTAGTTTTATTGTAGATTTGGTTATAGTTAGACTATCAGCATCCAGTGTGAAGTTCCATCTCAAGGTTACTATTGCAGAAGGCAATAATTGGTAGACTCTCAGATAGAAGAGTAGAGATCTGAGCAGGGATCTAGAGACAAAGGGAACCACAACTAAGGGATCACTGCTGACTGTGTGTTGGGCCAAAAGAAACTGTCATCAGGAGATCTTGACAAAGATTGGGTGGACAATATTGCAGGGAACAAATCCCTACAATTATGACTATCAAGTATTTAATTGGAAATACTGGTTAAAGCGTTGGGCCTGATAATAGTTTTAACTCAACTATGGATAATAGTCTCCATACTATTATCAGATAATATATTCTTTACAACGCGAGGTGCACGAGGAAATTGAACCTGTGCAGTAAAAAAATCACTAGGGTTGTTTGCCAATAAGAACAAACTAGTAAATTTTTACAGAAGCTCTGGAGAAGAGATAGTTATGCAGAGAGCGGATTGCATCCTGCAAGCAGTGACTATGGGATTTGCGGAAGCTAAAACTGAATGATTGGTGGAAACCAGGCGAGGCTGGAAGCTTCATAGACCAACTTCAAAGAACTTGGCCAGCAAAGCGAAGAACATAAGCGGCAAATCCTGATCCAGAAGGTTGTCAAAATCAGAGGGATTCAGCACTAATGTCAAAGCCTCGGTGACTTAGCCCAGAGTTCAGAGTAGGGGAGTTCAAAGTGTATGCTGTTACCAATTGATAGCTCAGAAACCGGAACAGCGCATTTGTAAAATTGACTGAGTTAGAAGAGGAACTAAGGGAGCAAGTCTAACCTGGCCAGAAATGAATGATCCAGAGCAACCAGCATAATCTCTGGAGCATCTATGATGAAGTTTAAAGCATCAGCAAAAGGAGCTGAATCCAGGAGGGTTTTAAAGTCCAACTATGGAATTGACTACAGAGGAAGAGTCAGCTGAGAGTTATTTGGAATGATGGCCAGCCTGGTTTCAGAGGGATTAGTTACTGTTTCCGGTAATTCAATGGAAGAACTAGCCGCTTGTGCCAGACTAGGCATATGAGTCCTGGAAGGAATATAAAAGAGGTTCCGTTGAGCATCCTGACTCATCTGCTGGAAGAGACGGAGGTCTGGATCAAACAAACTATTGAGGAGCTGCTGGTAGAGAGATTTGGAGTTTGACATATGAGCTGGACGAGAGGGGGATGTCAGACTTATATAGAAGTTGACACTATGCACTCGTAATCCATTAGGCTCCAATTTCTGGGAAATTAATCTCAAAATTAATGAGATAAGCTCTCAAGGGGAAGAATTAGGAATGACTTATGCCAAGAGGTTATGAGCGAAATAACAAGGGTGAATAAGAAATAAGTATTCATAGTTAAGCCACAAAACAAACATTGATGGTAAGAGTCTCCTGTCTAGGATGAGGTAAAAATCAGGAATTCAAGGACGCCAGACCAAAAATCCTGAATATTACAGCGGGTTATATACCCTGATGGGAGAAACCAGATCCTGGTTATAATATCGTCATGATTAAATCAATCAGCCCGGCACAACAGAAGGTTCTGGGGACAGCGCTCTGAGAAGGTGGTAGCATGGAGGAAGAGGAAGAACGCCATATGCCAAAGGTCATCCTGAGCAGCGTTGAGTATTGATGAGTGTACTCCACTTGAACCAATGAAGTATTTGAACAAGTGTCCAATGTGGTGTTCTCATGTCCTGGTCCTTTTCTCGCTGGAAATCTAGGCAAGCGGAAGGATGTGTTAGAATTTTTGCCCATATTCCCACCCTGCTAGATTATCTGGTATCACTAGGGGAAAATTCCCTAAGGCAAAGTGAATTGGAAATTGGTTGGCCCGAGTTTTGGAGAAACTACGTTTGTGGGATTTTGGGATATTCACCTGGTTGTATCCATCGGGGATAATCTAGATGAATACCTAATATCTCAGTGGGTGGATTGGCTGATGAAATAGGGGCATCTGATAGTGACTAACTATCAGGTGTACTGATTGGTATTGGTCAGGTTTAATCACCAACAGATTGGGAATGAATAGCGAGTTGCAAGGCGAGTGATGTTGCCTGCAACTAGAGAATCAATTGGTTGGTTAAGTGACCTGCCATAATGGATAATAAGTTCCATTACCTAAGAAGGTCGCTAGCCAATTATGGTTGGTTTGCTTAGATCGAGAGGAAAACGTTAGGGACACGTTTTCCAACTCTTTCCATTTGAGGTCTCAAGGATGTCCAATGACAGAATCCTAGCCAGGATGGGGAAGACCATTGCTGCTGAGATGAGGAAGGGTGATTCAATGGCAATGGCTTCTGGTCCATCAAAGAGGTGTCAAACAAGGGTTAGACAGCTGAATCCCCTACTATATAATTCCCTAGGATTTACTATGATAAAAAACTCTAGTTTTAAGATAACAAGTACTTTACAGTAATATTATCAATTTGGTGTATAGTTTATACTATCAGCTTCTATTGTATTGTTTTATCTCAAGGATATTATTGCAGAAGGCAATAGTTGGAAGACTCTCAGAGTGAAAAGTAAAGATCTGAGTGGGGGATCTAGATATGAAGGAACCACAATCAGGGATAGCTGCTGACTATGTGTTGGGCCGAGAGAGACTGTCACTGGGGTATCTTAATGAAGATCAGGTGGACAAGAGTATAGGGAACAAATCCCTATGAGTACAACTTACAGAGTATTTAATTAAAAATACTGGCTGAGCGTGGACCCAAATAATAGTTCAATCTCAACTATGGATAATAGTCTCCACATAATTATCAATTAATACATTCTATACAATGCATCAAAGTGCATGAGGAAATTAAACTTGTGCAGTAAAAAGGTTACTGGGTTGACAGCCTATAATCAATCCTAGATTAAAGTTTTACAATGGCGTTCTGTCTATGTGAACATGACACCCTTCTCTAGTAGCTTAAACTGTGGACCTCCAATACAGATGAAGTTGGGTATAAATTGATGGTAGTAACCAACCATCCCCAAAAATACCTAGATGTCACGCTTACTGTGGGGAGTAGTCATCTTTCAGATAGCCTCCACCTTAATGGGTTGAGGTTTCAGCCCCGTCACATCTACTACAAATCCTTGGTACTCCAGCTGGTCCTTGAAAAATTGGCATTTCTGGGGCTTAATCTTGATGTTGGCCTTAGCCAACTGGCGGAATGAATAAGTGCTTAGAAAATGTGTGGGAGAATATATTGATGTCATTCAAATATACAAGGCTGCATGACAGCCTCAGGTCACCAATAATAGTATCCATGGCCTGCTGGAACATAGCCGTGGTGTTACATAGCCCTTGAGTAATATGGTTTGAATGAAAAAGACTCTTGGATGTGATAATGGCGCATTTCTCCTGTTCCACCATGGGCAACAAAATTTGTCAATAACCCAATATTAAGTCTATCACTGATAAGTAATGGGCTCCAGTTGATCCAGCGCATCATTAATCTGTGGCAAGGGATATGAGTCCTTCTTAGTGATCTGTTAAGCTTTCAGTAGTATATTACTAACCAATTGGTGCCACCCTTCTTTTTTACAAAAAGATTAGGTGAAGCCCATGGACTCTTTGACGGTCCAAGTATCCTTTGCTCAAGCAGCTTTTCAATTTCCTCAGTAACTACTTCTTTAGCTGCCCTAGATCAGCGGATTGGCCAAGACCTGATGGGAGGATGATCCTCAGTGTCCAATTGATAGACCACCACCATGTGCACCCTAAACTATAATTGTTGACAGTAAAGCTTTCCTTGTATTTTTGAAATAAAGATTCCTCCTGATCTTTCTGGTCTTTGAATAACCAATTTAAATTTTCACGTGGCACAATTACAATTATGTCAAGCTGCAGTTTAATAGACAGACTAAATTTATCCAGCGACCCAAACTTATGAACCTGGATGACCTCCTCAACTGGGATCAAATGTAAATACGCCACTATCTGGTGCCAGAGGATTTGCATCAGTCCATTCTGGAGATTAACTACCAAGACCTTGATCTCCCTATGTCCTGGGAGTATAATCCCTGGAGCCACGTGGGGCTCAAGATGCAATTGCTGATAGGGACCAATGACCTTACCATAAAGCTCAGCAGGCACTTCCACCTCTAACTCAGTGTTTATTATTACTTGGTGTATGGAGGGGATAAATATAGGGCCAGAAGCTCTAAGTGGTAACCCTTTATATTTATATAATTGACTGGGAGGGCCCAGTTTTGCTCTTTAGTTGATGGCAATGAACCAGAATCACCCCATCACCATATGCAAGGTTAATATGATCCATGTTTACCAAAACTTTTGCACTCTGCTGAAGATAAAGTAAATTTGGGATCCACCATCTCAGAATTTCGTAGATCTCCGCCATCCTATCAACAATAGCCTCAAGTGTCACATAAAAGCGGTTACAATTAACTAGTTATTGTTATTGTTTGGTAGCACTATTGCTGGAGCTACAATGACAATTGACCCAAACTACAAGGGTAGCACACTGTACGCTCCTTCAGAGACTGTGCTTTCCACGCCTGCAGTCCCATACACCATATGATGTTCCACATCAAGCTTTAATGGCAACTTCGCCCCCAACTTTGTGGACACTATGTTAACTGGGGGGCCCATATTGATTATAGCGTGGACATGGGGTTTTACTATGACAATGTCACAGTATGTACACTCAGAGTAGGATGAATTCTAAATGTTTACAACGTGGACATTTAACAGATCTTTTTCCCCAGGAAGCTCATAATACCCTCCCCAACTTTAGGATACTCTTTAACAATAGCATCCACAGGGAGGGCAGCGTTTACCCCTTTTAAGAGAGGCGCATCAGCGGATGGATCCAGTTCATCTGTAGAAAGTTGGTCAAACATTTGACAGGCATAAGGCTTCAGTTGCTACCAGGGTCTTTTTTCTGCCATGTCTTTGATTTGCGCTCATGTAAGTACATTCACCCCTCCAACTGGTTGCTGATATAGTAATGCTTCATCATACTGAGGGACTTCCGCTGAGTGTGTCACAGCTAGTGACATATTTCCTGGGATCAACCGCCCTCCAAAGCCAAGTCCAACAAGCCCTTGGGGAAAAGACCAGAACCCCTAAGGGTCAATGATGACCTTATTAAGGTCATTGACAGAAAAGGTGGATTTTGGCTTTGCCAGCTAGGGCTGAGGAAAATGGCCCATCTGAGGTGGAAAACCAGGCGGGAATCGAACTTAGAACTCAGAAAATTATGAGATATGAGGTTAAAAAACTTGGACAAATTTAATTTTTTTTGATTTTATAAAGAATGAAGAATTTGTGGCTCAAATCAGATTTTAATAATCATTTGGAATTCTTTTGAACCAACCTCCTATAAATCAAGTCTTAAGATGAGAAAGGTCTTGCTTTTCTCAGATACACAGATCATATTAATAGTGTTTAGGATTTTTGGCACATTTCAGTATTTTGATTATTTTAAATAAAAAATACAACTCTACGAAGTTCTGCAATGGCTGGAGTCCGTTTTCCGCTCTGGTTTGCCCCTACTGTTGTACATGAGCCCTCCGCCTACTCTGCCACCTATTCCGCCAGCTCTGCCTCCTCCTATTTTGCTGCCATTTTCCCTAGATTTTCGCCACCCTTCCCAGATCCCAGGGCCTCATATCCCTGATGGTTGTGGCCAGTTTGATGTGCATTTTGCTCCACAGATTTATTTGAAACACAATTTTGAACGTTTAGGACGTCTCTTCATTTTGTTGGGTCACTTGGCCTTGTTGGCACACCTTTGGCCTGGGCCTTTCCCCTCAGCGACCTCCTGCTCTCCTGTTTCCCTGAAATTATCTGAGAAAAGCCTGGATTTTTTGTGAATTTCTTCTCCTGTTGGGTGGCTAGAGTTAACCCAATCATTTCAGAGTTGTCACCCGTTGAAGCGGTCCACTGGGCTGATACTTTTGTATCACATCTGGCCTTGGTTATTACCTTTATCAAATGGTGTGATGAGGGTGTTGCGCAGCTCCCATCACTCAAGAAGCTCATAAAGTGTGCAGTACCTGCCACTAACAGTCTCACTCTCCACTATTCACGTGATTCCAAATTTAAAAATGAAATTTCACAACACGTTGTCCAGCCTTAGGGCCTGCCAGAAGTCTCAAGGCAATGACTTAGCTGAAGTCCTCCTTATCCAGCTGCTGCTCCATGAGATTTCAGAGGGAGCTCACCAATGGTTACTCTCCACTGGTGAGAATAATAGATCCCTCCTGTAATCTCTCCCAGCGTTGGAAATCTTTATTAAGCCAAGTGAGTATCCCCCTGCTACCTTTGAAGACTATAACTCCTTTGTACACTTGTCCCAAGGAGACCTCACTACAGCTCAATGCTTGCGCCTGTTTCAAGAGTGAGCATCAAGGTTGAATCTCTTGAACAGTTGAAGATGGCCCTTCTCCACAAGTCCCTAGATAATACGGGTGTTGCCCTTGGCATATAAAATAACCCTCCCCCTCCTTACTGAGATGTGCTCAATCCTTGCATCCCAGTTGTCTATCAGCCTCTGTGCCACCAAGCCTAATTGTACCGCTGAACTTCAGATTTTAGAACTAGATAACTCCATCACTGTGGGGAACTAACATGTTTCTGATCCTGTGGTGACATATCCATCTGAGACACTGGCCGTTATGGACACTTCCAACCTGTTTCTAGAATGCACTACTTCCGTACTCTCCCAGTACCACTTGGAATCAGCAGTGAGCTCACTGGAAGGTGAGACTGAAACCTCCATCATAGGTGGGAAGCCTCACTACTGGCCTTGCACCGCCACGCTCCACGGAGTACCCCTCACTTTTGTTCTCAAAAGTAGAGGGGATTAGTAAGTCTAACCCGTTTGATTCAGAGCATTCACTTTCTTCTAGCCATGGACTCATTGTTGCTGTTTTAGAGCCTATGCCTTCTATATAACCTGTCATCCCAGTTGGCCCAATTGAACAACTCTTTCCCATCACTTCAGAGTCACCTTTTGTGGAGGATTCTATCCAGAAACGAGTAGAGATCCATGAGAGGATGATTGAAGAAGAGCTAGCCGTGGCTGACCCTTCCAAAAGCTTGGCGGTCCTGACTGGTGTATTCTCATGTGATAAAAATCTTCCTCTCACCGAACATATGGCATTAAGCTACCCCACACCATTTAAGTCCCGTGGACAACATACTGGCAATGTGAAGCCATACACTGTAAATTTCTCAGGGGATACTCTCATCTATAACCCACCCTCTAGGCTTGGAGCCTTCCTGTCCTCCCTTGGCTCATAGGGAAATAAACCCTCCTATGCTTACTTATTGTTCATGACTATTTTTTCTTTGGCAGGAAAGAGCTTTCAAGCAATTGCTTTGGTGGACACTGTCGCAACTGAAAACTTCATACACTAAGAGTAGGCAGAGGCCCTGGAGCTGCCCCTGGGAGTTGGTCAGTTTTTGAAGGGTGGTGCATCTCAAACTATTCCAGTTATCATGTGTTAACACCTGTTCCTTTCATTGCAGGCGATGGTTACTTTGTTAGTAGCTTCTCCTCGATAAAGAACCTCTATACCATGTTATTCTGGGGGCTAGCTGGTGGTGCTAATTTGACATCGCCGCTAACCTCCTGGACTCTATCATGCATGAAACGTTCCCCTGTGGAGTCACAGTTACCATTCATTGCTTAGATGAAAGCGCCACAGTGCTCCCCAGGAGGTGGGGCCCCTCTCCTAAGATGGGCATAGCCTCTATTCAATATACTGACTCCCTGACCACAAATCTACTCTGCCTGAATGCATCCGCGGATATGCTGATCTGTTTGATTTTACAAAGGCCCGCCCACTCTCTGAGCACACCAAGTTTGACTTTGAGTTTAAGTTGACTGTGGACCTCGTCAAAAATCCTCTCCAATTTATCCCTTGTCCCTGAGGGAGGAGGCTGCCTTGGACGCTTGGGTAGATGACATTCTTTCTAAGGGTCAAATCTTTAAGAAATCCTCACCGGTGTGCTCCTCCCTTCTGTTTGTAGAAAATTCTGATGGCTCACTTCGTCCCTGCGTTGATTATGGCAATCTGAACAACGTGACAGTGCCTGACCCCCACCTGCTCCCTCTGGAGCAACAGATTTCCCGCTACGTGGAGAAGGCTAGGGTGTTAAGCAAGCTTGACTGCCCCAACGCTTTTAGCCAGATCTGCACTAAACAAGGCCAAGAGTGGTTGACTGCTTTTTGTACTCAGAAAGGTATCTACCAGTTTAGAGTTATACCACATTTTTGAAGAATTCCCCCGCCTGCTTTCAGAGGCTCATTGATGATGTCTTGGGAGACCTTATGGGAACTTGCGCAATTGCATACATGGACGACATACTTGTCTTCTCCCCAGATGCAGAATCTCATGCCTGCCACCTTGTGTCTGTCATGGAGAGACATTCACAGGCGAACCTTACAATTTAAGGCTATCAAGTGTGAGTTCTTCCAATTTAAGGTTGATCTCTTAGGAAACGTTATCTTTTCCATGGCCACATGATTGCCACAGATAAGGAAGCAGCCATCCACGATTGGGTTACTCCATCTCTCACGAAGTTACGCAGCTTCCTTAGAACATGTACCTTCCTCAAAAAGTTCACCCCAGCTCTCAGAAGTTGCCGCCCCTCTCTACACCGCTTCAGAGAAGAAGATTTTCAGTTGGACCAATGAATGCAATGTCACATTTCATGCCGTCAAGTCCATACTATTGTCCCACCCAATATTAACACATTTAGACCCCGCCGCCCCTTTGTTGTCACCATTGATGCTTCCAACTTTGCGGTGGGAGCTGCTCTGCTGCAAGAGGGGGAGGATGGAGTGGAACGGCCTGTTGGTTATTCTTATATGAAAATGACCCTGGAGCAGCTCAACTACGTTATATATGATAAAGAACTCCTTGCAGTTGTTGAGGCAGTACAAAACTGGTGCCACCATTTGCATGGGTCTAAGTGGCCATTTACTGTTCGCACTGACCACAAGGATTTGATGTACTACCGCGCCCCCAGAATCTATCTCCTCGCCAGTCACAGTAGTAGAAATCCTGTCAGTGTTTGACTTCCAATATGAATTCATTAAGGGCATCCAGATCATGCTACCTGATGCTCTATCCCGGAACCCTGCCCTAGCACCTGACTCAGCACTAGTTGACGCCCACAATACCCAGGTGTTGATTAAGCCAGAACAGGTGAAGGAGAGCCCACTGTCCAACCCCTCCGCTCTGCTAATGATGGAACCTTTGGAAGGTGACGCTGACACCCCTGCCCGAGTTAAGTTGTCTCAACCTCTGTCAGCTGACTATGATAAGATTAAGCAGGCCTGTTATAGAAATGGCAATCCCTGGACAAAGGCTACCAGTTAATGGATAGGATTATCCTCCATCAAGGCAAGTGGTGGGTACCTCCTGGACCCCTGCGCGAGGAAGTGATCCATGAAGCTCATGACCCCTCAACTGCTGACCACCCTGGCAAGGACAAGACGCTTGAGTTATTCCGCCGTTCCTACAGTTGGAAAGGTATTGCCACAGATGTGGCAAAATTCACAAAGTCCTGCTTGACGTGCAACCAGTCAAAGCCAAGCCGCCTGAAGAGTGCTGGATCGCTTGTTCCCCTTCAAGCTGCTGAGGGCCCTTGGACATCAGTATCTGTCAATTTTATTGTGGAACTTCCCTTGTCCCAGGGTTATGATGCAGTAATGGTTGTGGTGGACCGTTCACAAAGATGGCCCACTTCATCCCTTGCAACACCACCATTACTTCAGTTGAGACAGCCCGCCTCTTTGTAGATTACAAAATTTGCTTACATGGTCTCCCCAAGGAGATTATCAGTGATTGGGACCACAATTCAATGCTCAGTTCTGGGAAGCCATTCTTTCCATCCTCAGAATCCGCCCCTGCTGTTCCACATCCTTCCGCCCCCAGTCAGATGGACAGACGGAGAGGGTGAACCAAGGTGTATAATTTTACTTTTAGGTTGATTATTGGCGGGCAACCCATTAACCTTTTTACTGCATAGGTTTGATTTCCTCGTGCACTTTGTTGCAATGTATAGAATGTATTAATCGATAATAGTATGGAGCCTATTATCTATAGTTGATAATGAACTATATTCTGGCCCAACGCTTTGGCCAGTATTTCCAATTAATTAATCTTGAAGTCATACTCGTAAGGATTCATTACCTATACTCTTGTCCACCTGATCTTTGTTAAGATACCTCAGTGACAGTCTCTCTTGGCCCAACACAGTCAGCAGCTATCCCTGATTATTGTTCCATCATCTCTAGATCCCCACTCAGATCTTTACTCTTCTCTCTGAGAGTCTTCCAATTATTGCCTTCTGCAATAATGTCCTTGAGATAGAACAACACGATAGAAGCTGATAGTCTAACTATACACCAAATTAATATTACTTTAAACACTGTAGATAACATTTTGGTAGATAATAATAATGTTTTTTATTATAGTAAATCCTAGGGAATTATATAGTGGGGAATTTGGCTGTCTAACCCTCAGTTGACACCTCTTTGATGATATGGCAGCCATTGCCATTGAATCACCCTTCCTCATCTTGACAGCGATGGTTTTCTCCATCCTGGCTAGGATTCTGTCATTGGACATCCTCGAGACCTCAAATGGAAAGAGTTGGAAAACGTGTCACTAATGTTTTTCTCTCAAACCAAGTGAACCAATGATAATTGGCTACCGACCTGCTTAGGTAATGGGACTTATTACCCATTATGGAAGGTCACTCACCAACCAATCAATTCACTATTTGCAGGCAGTATCACTCGCCTCACAACTTACTATTCATTCTTAATCAGTTTGGTGATAGAAACCAACCGATCCCAATTGGTACACCTGATAGTTAGTCACTATCAGATGCCCCTATTTGTCAGCAACTCTTCCAGATGAGATCTTAGATATTCATCTGGATTATCCCCAACGGATACAACCAGTTGAATATCTCAAAATCCACCAAACAAAATTCTCCAAAACTCAGTCCAACCAATTTCCAATTCACTTTGCCTTAGGGAATCTTCCCCTAGCGATACCAGGTAATCTAGCAGGCTGTGAATATGGGCAAAAATTACAACACATCCCCCATCTTGCCTAGATTTCCAGCAAGAAAAGGACCAGGTCATGAGAAAACCACTTTGGACACTTGGTCAAATACTTCATTGGCTCAAGTGGAGTACACTCATCAATACTCAACGCTGCTCAGGATGACCTTTGGCATACAGCATTCTTCCTCTTCCTCCTCGCTACCAACTTCTCAGAGCGCGGTCCCCATGACCTTCTGTCATGCTGGGCTGATTGATTTACTTGTGATGATATTAGTTCTGGGATCTGGGTTTCCCCCATCAGAGTATATGACCCGCTGTCATATTCAGGATTCTTGGTCTGTCATCCTTGATTTCCTGATTTTCTCCTCATCCTAGATAGGAGACTCTTGCTGTTGATGTTCATTTCATGGCTCAATTAAGAATACTTATTTTCTTATTCGCCCTTGTTATTTTGCTCATAACCTCTTGGAATAAGTCATTCTTAATTCTTCCCTTGGAGAGCTTATCTCATTAATTTTGAGATTAATTTCCTCAAAATTAAACATAATGTATTATAGAGTGCATATTGTCAACTTCTATATAAGTCCAAAATCTCCCCTCTCGTCCAGCTCATATGTCAAACTCCAAATCTCTCTACCAGCAGCTCCTTAATAGTTTGTTTGATCCAGACCTCCGT
The DNA here is from genome assembly GCA_022478985.1 of Massospora cicadina. Lineage (NCBI taxonomy): Eukaryota > Fungi > Entomophthoromycota > Entomophthoromycetes > Entomophthorales > Entomophthoraceae > Massospora > Massospora cicadina. Next base: position 11,897 of record JAKSZP010001987.1, on the reverse strand, counting down.
CTCTTCCAGAAGATGAGTAAGGATGCTCAACAGAACCTCTTTTATGGTCCTTCCAGGACTCATATGCCTAACATGCACAAGCGGCTAGTCCTTCCATCAAATTACTGGAAATGGTAACTAATCCCTCTAAAACCAGGCTGGCCATCATTTTAAACAACTCTCTGCTGACTCTTCCTCTGCAGTCAATTCCAGAGTTGGACTTCAAAACCCTTCTGGATTAAGCTCCTTTCGCCGATGCTTTAAACATTATCATAGATGCTCCAGAGATTATGCCAGTTGCTCTGGATCATTTACGTCTGGACGGGTCAGACCTGCTCCCTGAGTTCCTCTTCTGACTCGGTCAATTTTACAAACCTGCTGTTCTGGTCTCCGAGCTCTCAATCATTAACAGTATTCACTTTAAGCTCCCCTACGCTGAACTCCAGACCCAAGTCACCAAGACTTTGACTTTAGCGCTGAATCCCTCTGTTTTTGATAACCTTCTGGATTGGGATACTGCCACATATGCTCTTCGCTTTGCTGGCCAAGTTCTTCAAAGTTGGTCCATGAAGCTTCCAGCCTCACCTGGTTTCCACCGTTCATTCAGCTTTAGCTTCTGAGAAGCCCATACTCGCTTCTTGCAGGATGTAATCCTATCTCTGCACAACTATCTATTCTCCAGAGCTTCCCATCAGTATCTTCCGCTGATGGCATTGATAGGGGGCATGATATGGCAACCTCCGTTGAGACTTCCTTCTTTGTTGCCAGCCCACATGTCTGGTGTCCTTGTTGAAGCCCATTGGCAGGCGCTCAGGACTAATTTTTTGGCTCCAGTGCCATATTGGGATTACTCAGGGTTATTCACTGATTGCCTCTTTTTATACTGTTGCTTTCCTCCCAACTCTGAGGTTTCACAATTCGCTTCCTCCGACATTACAATTTCCCTTTCCCTAGTCACTTTTTCTCAGGGCTTGGCGTTCACTCAACAAACGTGGTTTTGTGTAGGTCTCCCCCTTACTAGCACCCGGTCACATATCAATTTCAATGGGCTGTTCATTCCTACCGTAATCCATCCTCCCTCCCCCAAGAGGCAACATAAGCGGAATCATCCCCCATACTGAGTACAATCAATAAAAATATAAAAATATATCAGCTTTTATCAATGCGGTTTATAATCTTTTTTTCCAATATCTTTTATTACTTTTTTTATCTTTATTCTTTATTTTTTCTATGGGACTTGACCTTGTTTTGGTTCAGTGGTCCATCTTTTCCCCCAAACTGGGTCCTGGTTACTTAAACCTGCCAGTTTTCCATGGTTCAGATGTCCTTTTTTGGACTTGACCTAATCATTAGGACATGACCAACTTTTTGGTTCATCAGTCCTTCAGAAACTCTTTTATTCTTTTCATCAATCCAACACTTTAAATACTTAGTGTGGACTCGATTTACAACTCTTCCATCCAAGAGATCCTTGATGGAGTAAGCATCAGTCGCCATCTTGGCGATTCTTTCAAATGGACCCAACCACAATGCATATAATTTGTTTCTTTGTCTGAAACCATGTGTATCGCAATAGGCAACTCTTTCCCCTATTCAATATTCTTCTAATGCTGGTCAGTTCTTATCATCCGTTGATTTTGCTTGTATCCTTTTCTTTAAGGTTGTATCAAATGCTTGCGATTGCATATTGATCAGGATACTTGTCAGTTGATTCAAGTATTGCTCAGTACTCATCCCCGATGTAGGTTCCACCACCAAATATAAAATTGGCAGCAACGCAGCCTTTCTTCCGTATAACAAACTCAAATGGCATCTTTCCCATTGCCATATGATGACTAATGTTGTAGGTGAACGTCACTGAACTCAGGTACCACCCACATGCAGAAGTTCTCTCTGCGACTAGCTTCCTCAGTGTTGCGGCCAGCGTCCCATTAACCCGTTCTACCAGTCCATTCATCTCCGGCCAGTATGGTACTGACATGACTCCTCAGATCCCCATTACTTTGTTTAATCTTGGGATCACATGAGATGTGAAGTTGGTCCCATTGTCACTCAGTAGGACTTGTGGACATCCATGCTGGTAACTACTTGATCCAGGATTAATCTCGCAGTTTTGGTAATGTCTACTATCATTAGAGTCTTCATCTCAACCTATCTCATCAGATGGTCAATGGCAACTATGATGTACTTGACTCCTCCTGAGCTCATCATCAGCAGTCCCATCACATCAATGGACACCGTGTGCCAGGAAAATCCAAGGTGGACCAGTCAGTATCCAGTTGTATTCTTGTGTGGTTTGTGCAGCTGGCACTCCACGCAACAAGCCAGATGATCTACAACATCGTAGTTGATTGATTCTCAGTAGTAGTACTGGCAAATATGATTAGTTATTTTCCTCAGGCCTCCATGCCTGACAACCTTGTGAGCTGCTTATACTATCGCTGCTCTTTCCAATGGTTTTAGGAATAATAGCTACTTCCCATTGATCATATTAAAACTTGTCCATCCATAGTCTCAGTGTTTTCCATCACTTTTTGAAGCGCACCTTGGATTTCTTGGGGCTTGTCCTGATTTTTCCTTCGAACATTCTCTGGAATAGCTCATCCATCTGCGGGTATACCAACTGGATCATTGGCAACCGCAATAAGCTATCCACAATCTGATGGGAAGCCCCTGCTTGGTGGACTATCTCATAATCATAAGCCTGAAGCTTAAGTGCCCATCGGGCCAGTTTCCTTCCAGTTCCCTTAGATTGTGCAGCCAAAAAGAAAAGAGTGGTCCATCACAACCTTAAAGTGCATTCCGTGGATAAACACCAAAAACTGCTTGCATATGTAAATGACTGCAAGGCATTCATGCTCAGTCACATTGTAGTTCCTCTCAGCGGCTGAGAGTGTCTGGCTCACATATGCTACCGAATGCTTATCCCCAAGTTCGTCAAATTGGCTCAGTACGGCGCCAATCGCCATCAATGAAGCATCAGTTTGAATGATAAGCTCCTGATCAAAATTTGGATATTTCAGAATTGGTGAATCTATCAAATACTGGCGTAACTCATCGAAGGGTCCTGGGCCTCTTCATTCCACATGAATCCTTTTTTTGGATCCTTTAATAAATGGATCAATGGCTCAGATATTTGGGCAAAGTCCCAAATAAATTTATATAGTATCTGACCATCCTATTGAATACTTGGATGTCTCAGACACTCTTCAGTACAGCCATATGCTCTATAGCTGCTATCTTCTAGCTTTTGGCTGCAATCCACTGGAGTTGATCACGAATCCCATATATTCCAACTCTTTTTTGAAGAAGTGGCACTTCCTCAGATTAATCTTCAGGTTAGCCATGTTCAGTTGCTTAAATACTTCTTCCAAGTGGCTAAGGTGATCATTAAACGTTCTACTAAACATGTTGATATTGTCCAGATATACCAGGATGCACAACAACTTTAATTCGCTTAGTATTGCATCCATGACCCTCTGAAACGTTGCAGGCGCATTGAAGAGACCCTGGGGCATCCTCGTTGGTTGGTATAGCCCCTTTGCGGTAATAATTGCGCATTTTTCTTGGTCTTCTTCTGGCAAGTTGATCTGCTAATATCCCGAGATCAGATCCATTGTGGAGAAATACTTTGCTTCTCCTAAACAATCCAGAGCATCATTGATTTTCAGTAGGGGATACAAATACTTCTTCATAATTTTGTTCAGCCTTTGGTAGTCAATCACCACCCAGTTTGATCCATCCTTCTTCTTCATGATCAGAATTGGACTCATCCAGGGACTTGATGACGGAACTAGAGCCCATGCTTCACTAGTTTGCTGATTTCATCCTCCACTACCGCTTTGGCGGCTTTCAATCTTTGGATCAGTCTCATCCTTATCAGTAAATTTTCCCCAGTGTCAACCTTGTGAATTACGTCTTGTGTGCATCCCAAACTGTGGTCATCCTGAGCGAACAATTTCTGATATTTCTTGCATAGTTCGAGCACCTCCTCCTGCTGGCCTTCTGGCAGATCAGCGAGATGCTCTCAATCAACCAATATGCTGATACTTTTGGCTACCCCAGACAGTAATCCCATTTCGTCAAGAGACCCAAAATCATGGAATCATCTCAATTTGGCTGTCAGGATCAGATGAATAAACGTGATCTAATTCCTCTTGATCTTCATCAGTTTTTCACTCAAATTCTTCAGGAGAAATCGAATATCTCCATGGCCCAGAATTATTATCCCAGGAGCCGCCCATTACTCCACTCTGGACTTCTTCCAGGGGCTTCTGACCTCCCCATACAACAGCTCAGGAATCACTTAAGTCAACCCTATGTTGACTATTATCTGCAATATGGCCGGTATGGTCCTCTCACCCCTGATTTTTAGTGGAATTCCCCGGTTCTCTAGGATTTCCGCCAGCATTTTGCATCACTTCCTACCAACTAATTGGTATCAAATCAGGACAATGCCATCATTGTATATCAGATTGATGAAGTTGTTTCTCTGCTCTAATGGAGCTTCATCGTCCTTCTGGTATACCAATGGTAACGTCTGACCCAAGATGGTCAACGTATTATCCTCAAAGTTACATTTAACTCCATAATTCCATAGAAATTCCATTCCAATCAGAATGTCATAGTTTTGGTTTACCAAAACTATCGCTGGCGCAGATACCAACAATGACCCAAATCATTGTGGCAGTGCATTATACACTCCACAGGAAATGTTGGTGTTTGGCCCAGCTGTCCCATATTCTCTCTTGTGTTCCAAGTCCGGTGAGATCTTCATCCTCTTTAACAGCTTGGTCAAGACAACATTGATGGGCGCTCCACTATCAACAATCACCCTCACCCTTACTTGATTCACATGTATATCTATATATGTACACTTGGAGTATTGTAATATAGTATTTGTCGAGTGAATGGCGAAGTTATTAGCCAAATCTAGGGTGTGAATAATTTGTGCTGATAATTCAGGAAATGATTCCTCTATTGCGCCAAGGGGGATAGAAAGATTAGCCTCATCTAAAAGGACGTCTGATAACTCTTCAGGATTTTTGGTGGTTCAAATCTTCTCCACCAGTTGTCAGGCGTATGGCTGGGCAACTTCCTGGATTATCTCAGGGTTGATTCTCTTCGCCCAGGCTTTGGTCACGGCATTCACATCCATTTTGACTACTTGGTATAGCTGATCCTGCTCGTTGTCTATGAACAGATCACTAATATCAATTTCTTTATTCATGATATCAGGAGGAACAGGTTTCTCCGCCGCTCTAGACAGTTCCTTATCTAGGAAGCAGGCCCTTTTCCTGAACCCTTGGCAGCTGCTATCTCCTTGGCCTGGACCACATTAATCTGATCCTTCAACTTTTTAAGTGTACGGCAAAATGTCCTTTCCTGCCACACTGATAGCAGACCTTCTCCTTCTTGTTTAACCATCTGAATTCTTTGGGCTTATTTCCTGGCATGGTTTTATTGGTGGCCTCCTTAGCTCCTTCGTTTCCCTCCATGAAATTCATATTTTGTACCGGATTGGACTTGTAGCTTCTGTTTGGGGCATCAAATGTCACTCCTAAAATTTTCAGGTTATCTACCATTTGCAAGGTAGTTATCTCTGTCATGAACACAGAAGACATCATATGATGCAAATCGTGATAGGGCTAAAAGGCCGCTTGCAAAGCGATTCTAGCATCAAAGTCATCCAATACTTTCGCTCCAGCCAGGATCTGCGACTTCTGGTAAAATCAATCAATGAAGCTAGCAAGAGACTCATCTTTATGGAATTAAATTCCCATAAATTCTTACTTGCATTTTGACATGTGTGTCGGACTCCCAAACTACTTCATGATGGCCGCCTTTGCCTCAGCATATGACCAGCTGTCCCCCTCCAGGTGAGGTAACACTAAGTTCTGACAGTCGGTGTCTAGGCAATTCATGACCATCAACGCCTTGACAATCCCCATAGCCATACATGGTCATGTCAAACAGTCAGAAAAATGCTGGGGCGTTATCCCAATGGAACGTCGGCAATTTTGGCGTTGCCCTAAATTCCTCTCAGTCATTTCTGGCTGATTTTCTCAGTTTGGCTACTCAGCTCACTTATGGAGTGACTTTGGGCATCATCTCTGAAATGGCATTAATAGCATGTGGCATGTTTCTTGGGGTATTCAACTTCCCAAGTATTGTGAGAGGACTTCTCTCTTTGGCATTGCTTGCCATATTGGGCCCAAAAGCACATCTATGAGCTTTAAGTTCCTCCACTTGTTTGATTAATTTCTGATATCCACTCTGAACTTTCTAAAATGAACACAATCCACTTCTCACTCTGTTTTCAGGTATAGGACCTCTCAAACGAGGTCCCCTTCTTTCTTCTTCAACGAGTTTACTTTGCTGAGTAAATCATTCCCAAAGTTGGCTACATTCTCTACTCCTTCCTCCACCTTGGCAACTCGTTCTTCCAAGGTGTGAACTCTGGATGGTCCACTGAGTTTAGGCATTCTGGTTCACAGTGGCTATCTCAGTCCACAGCTTGCGTAGTTCTTCTTTGTACAACATCATAATAGATTCTTCACTCAACTACCCCTGTAGTGAGCACCAACTTGTAAAAATTACTCTAGGTTGATTTATTGGTGGGCAACCCAGTAACCTTTTTACTGCACAGGTTTGATTTCCTCGTGCACTTTGTCGCATTGTATAGAATGTATTAATTGATAATAGTATGGAGACTATTATCTGTAGTTGAGATTGAACTATATTTTTGCCCAATGCTTCAGCCAGTATTTCAGATTAAATACTCTTGAAGTCATACTCGTAGGGATTTGTTCCCTATACTCTTGTCCACCTGATCTTCGTTAAGATACCTCAGTGACAGTCTCTCTCAGCCCAACACACAGTTGGCAGCTATTCCTGATTTGGCTCCTTCATCTCTAGATCCCACTGGGATCTTTACTCTTCTCTCTGAGATTCTTCCAATTATTGCCTTCTGCAATAATATCCTTGAGATAAAACAACACAATAGAAGCTGATAGTCTAACTATACACCAAATTGATAATATTACTCTAAACACTGTAGATAACATTTTGGTAGATAATAATAATGTTTTTTATTGTAGTAAATCCTAGGGAATTATATAGTGGGTGATTCTGCTGTTTAACCCTCAGTTGACACCTCTTCGATGAAATGGCAGCCGTTGCCATTGAATCACCCTTCCTCATCTTGGCAGCGATGGTTTTCTCCATCCTGGCTAGGATTCTGTCATTGGACATCCTCGAGATCTCAAATGGAAAAAGTTGGAAAACGTGTCACTAATGTTTTTCTCTCAATCCAAGTGAACCAATGATAATTGGCTACCGACCTGCTTAGGTAATGGAACTTATTATCCATTATGGCAGGTCACTTAACCAACCAATTGATTCTCTAGTTGCAGGCAACATCACTCGCCTTGCAACTTGCTATTCATTCCCAATCTGTTGGTGATTAAACCTGACCAATACCAATCAGTACACCTGATAGTTAGTCACTATCAGATGCCCCTATTTCGTCAGCAACTCTTCCCAATGAGATCTTAGGTATTCATCTGGATTATCCACAATGGATACAACCAGGAGAATATCCCAAAATCCCCTAAACGTAGTTCCTCTGAAACTCAGGCCAACTGATCTCTGATTCACTTCGCCTTAGGGAATTTTACCCTAGCGATACCAGGTAATATTCAGGCTGGGAATATGGGGAAAAATCCCAACATAAGGTTTGGAGAAATTCTTGCATAGTTATTCCAATGCTGAACAGAACAAATGGTCCTCTCACCTCCCACTGGTGCAATTCGCTTATAATAACCTTACGCATGATTCTACAGGCACTACCCCCTCTTTTCAAACTATGGTTACAATCCCAGCTTCAACCTAAGTCTGCGGATTGAGTCCACCGTCGTTGATGCCAATGAGTGCGCTAAAAAGCTCAGAGACATATATTATGCAGTGAAGGACCATCTCGTTGATACTGTGAAAATTTACAAAGCATATGCTGATTATAAGCGCCCTGAAGGACCTAAGTATAAGCCTGGTGACTTGGTCATGTTCAACGCCAAAAATCTCCACCTGAAGCAACCTTGCCGCATGTTAGGTCCCAAGCGTGTTTTTTTTAAGATCTTCAAGAAAGGTGGCCCATCAGCTTACCAGGTGACTTTCCTTCCTCAATCAAAGTGTTCAGCACCTTACATGAATTCCTCTTAATCCCCTTCAATGGTCCCATGCCACCTTCCCAGATCCTGACATAGTGGATGGTGAACCCCAATATGAGATTGATGCCGTTCTTGCTTCTCGCCTATCCTGACGCCGCCTGCAATACTTGGTGTCTTGGAAAGGATATGATGAGACAGAGAAAAGCTGGGTAGCTTATTAGGTATGACCAATGCTCAGGACCTAATTCATTACTTCCACTCTAGATTCCCAGATGCCACAGGAACTGACACACATAAGCCTTTTTAGCTGCCATGAAGCTACCTACTCCCCACAAGAACTTTGCCTTGGCCAATATCCCCTCAGGTGGTGTAGAACCCCGTCCAAGAGCGGAGAGTGATGTCACAGCTAGTGACATACTTTCTGGAATTAACCGCCCCTCTAGAGCCAAGTCCAACAGACCCTTGAGGCAGAGACCAGAACACCTAAAGGTCACCGATGACCTATCTAAGGTCATTGACAAAAATGGGTTTTGGCTTTGCCAGCCAGGGCTGAGGAAAACGGCTTATTTGAGGCAAAAACCCAGGCGGGAATCAAACTTAATACCCAGTAATCACAAGATATGAGATTACAAAATCTGGCCAAATTTATAAAATTTTGATTTTGTTGAAGAATGACGAATTTGCAGCTCATATCAGATTCCAATCACCACTGGAATCTTCGTGAAGCAACCCCCTATAAATTAAGTCCCAAGATGGGAAAGGCTTTTCTTTTCTCAGATACTCTGATCACCCTAATAAAGTCTAGGAATTTTGGGCCAATTTCCTGTATAATTTTTGTTTTCTTTAACAAAAAATATACCTCTATAAAGATCTGTGATGGTTGGAGTTCGTTTTCCAATTTAGTCTTACCCCTTGCTATACATGAGTCCTCCACCCACTCCACCACCTATTCTGCTGGCTCCGCCTCCTCCTATTTTTCTGTCCTTTGCCTTGGATCTTACGCCACCCTTCCCAGCTCCCAGGGCCTCTTGTCCCTGATGGTTGTGGCCAGTTTGGTGTGCGTTTTGATACAAAGATTTATATGGAAACACATTACTGACCATTTAGGACGTCTCTTCATTTTGTTGGGTCACTTAGCTTTGGTGTATCACCTTTGGCCTGTGTCTTTCCCTCCAGCGACCTCCTGCGCTCCAGTTTCCCTGGCATTACTAAATGGATGATGAACAGAGAAGGGTAATTTCTCCAAATAAGAAAGTCCAGCAGTGGAGGCAGTAGGTTTCCACTCTGTATTGGGTAGAGGAAAGGTAGTGGACATATAGCATAAAATTTAAATCAATTTAAGCAAGGGTACATCGTCCTCTAAATACAGAGCCAGGACATTGTAAAGGTCACGGTATGCCTTCACTGTGGAGGTCATCACTATGCATATGTCAGATTCAGATAAAGTCCCTGACCCAAGTAACATGTGAGCTTCCTCCATAAATTGATCAGCAAACTTGGTGAGGGTCTCATTACACTGGAACCCAATGGTCAAAAGCTCAGCCTTCCACTGCAACATTTTTGAAGCTCTTCTGAACAGCCTCAGCACAGTAGCCTTCACTTATTGGTATGTAACAGAGCTGTTTGGAAAAATTTTCTCTCTCATTGTAAACACTTTTGCAACTTATTTAATTCAAGTCTAAATAAGTTTGATAATATCGTTGAGGAGATTAGTGTGCATAAATGTCAGGTAGCAGTTGGGCGAGCAAAGTTAAGGGCACAGGTGCAGGCTCCACATCAACCAAGTTACATAAACGCTCTGGTGAAACTAGCAGCATAGATAGAATTAATAGTAAAAACTTGCGGTTACCATTTCTACAGAATTTTTTGGCCAGGCAAGTGCACTGCAACTAGTTCATCAATACGCCGCACTCCAAAGTAGTATTGTCAGTGGAACAGGGGGTGCGTTTCTTCCTGGATATCCAACAAACGGCGCTTTGGGAGAAGTTTTATGGAGATGTACACACACTTTTCAAAATGCAGTGTATGTCGCACCACACTCCATGCCTCATGTTTGGCTAGATCTTGGATTTAAAAACAAAAATGCGGCGGATGAAGCTGCAAAAGTGCGAGTGGTGGTGGACCTCCCAGACAGTCAATGGGTAGTCAAAACAAAGCGCACTTACTGGAATAAATCAAACAAAATTTAAGTAACTTTTGACTTCATACCTACTACAGTTAAGCGCACCGTACTGGAGCACTATCTGAAGGCTGGGCTCACCAAATATGAGGAAATCCAATCCTTCAAGATGCAGCACTTTACGCTCATGCCAGACCTGTGCATGGGCAAAGTGATTGCTGATCTCACCCCATCCATGGGGATAGCAGAAGATTTGGCCCAAATCCCTCATGCCACTTTTGTAGAAATTAATGGAAAAGACTCCCACCCATTCAGGGTCACCATGGATAGTGCGCCTCCTATCTGCACTTTCTGTCATGCTTTTGGCCACAAGGCCCATACCTGCCCCGCTAAAGAGGGCATTATTCATATGAAATAATCCCAGAAGCAATGTGTGGTGCAGATTCCCACTTTGAACCAGCAGTAGACACCAATGCAGCCTTCCCGTGGGGCATGCCTGGGTGCTACATTCAAGTGAAACCTGTGTCCCCGCAGAAGTATAAGAAGGCCAAGCAGGCCTGCAAGGTGGCAGCGAAGGAGGCGGCCAAGACCGCATACATGATCCCTCCCACCCAGCTCCAGGAGGACATTGAGTCATTCACTGCGGAAGCAGATTACAAATCCTTCCACAAATCAGATTGGGCCACCCAAGATGAAGACTCGATGGGTGAGTCAGTTTCACTTGACCAATGCTACCAAGCATCAACTTAATCCTAGTTGCTCACCAATAATCCTGGCAAAATTCCACCATCATGTGATGGTGCACCGCAGGCGCACATAACGCCAAAAATTTGTCCCACAGTGGGGAAAAAGCAGAAGGCAAAAGCCAACGCAAAACCCATTGCAAAAGCTTCCCATACTGAAACATACTCCATAACACAGAATACCCATGCTGCCATACAGCGTCATGCTAAAAAGAGAAGGCTGAAGGGCACAGGTGCCCTTCCCCTCGCACCTAAGGTGTGATGGGGGGAGCCTTTACTATAGAGACGTTGAACATCACTGGACTCAAGGCCTTGCCATCCCAGGCTAGGAAACTGAGTTTTTTAAAAAATAATTTACCTGTGGACATCCTGGACATTCAGGAAACCCACTGTCCATGCGGTGCAGAGGAAACATGGACAACCATGCTCCTCTCTTCCCTTTCCTTTTGGTCACCGTACTGTGGGGTGTTTGTTCAATTGAACCATAGTTTTAAATTTATTTCATAAACATCATACCTTGATGGCCGCATCCTCATAGTCACCTTTTCATGGGATGACGTAGTGCACGCTGTCATTAACATTTACGCCCCAACTTGTGCATGAGATTGTCAGGAATTCTCCTCAGCCATCAATACCCTTCTGTTACCCCCTGACCCATTTGTTGTTGGTGACATGAACTTCTGGACCAACCTAACCACAGACTGCTGGCCCTCGTCGCCTACACCCCCACAGGGGCACATTGAACTTCTTTTTATTTAACCAAGGCAAGCCGACCAGGGGATGGGCATTACCAAGTATGTGTGGAAAACAAAGATATATAAAATTGGGCACCCCGGGGTACTCAGGTTACCCCTGTTGCCAGTAGGACTGCCAGGTATGGGGGGGGGT